>CACVCL010031588.1:0-28735 GCA_902729485.2 Mus minutoides | reverse complement strand
ACACACACACACTCATAAATAGAAAAAATACTTACTCATAAATACAGACACTGCTTCCTTTGGAAGAGAAAGAGCAGGCTAGGCTAGAGAAGAGGCTAAGCAGAAGAGTGCTTTCCATGCAATCATGGAGACCAGAGTTCAATCCTCAGAACCCAGATAAGAAACCAGCCACGGTGTGTACAAGGGCAATCCCAAGCCTGTGGAGCAGACAAGAGCATCCCTGGGGCTGACTGACTAGCCTGCCTAACCAATTCAGTGAGCTCTGTGTTCAGTGAGAAAATAAGGTATAGTGAGTACCCATGCCGCACCCCCACCCCATCCACCCTCATTTATGTTGAGCACGGTGAGCATGGTCGGCATCCCTGCTCTTGAGAAACAAAGAAAGGTCGTTGAAGTAAGTCCTAAGGCAGCCGACATTACACAGTGAATTTGAAACCAGCTGAAGCTATACAGCAAATCCTACTTTATAAAATAAAAACAGATGGAATAAGTTTATGTAAAACTTGAAAATACTGTATTTATGATCCATTGAGGATGGATGGTATGCTGACTGACATTCATCTATAATTCCAGCACACAGGAAGCAGGGGCAGGACCCACTGAGAAGCTGTACTCTTCCTCCTAATAAAGTGGAAGTTCAAAACTAATTTTTAAAAGTGTACATTTTTTGAAGAAAAAGCTCTACTATTACCATTCTTTAAAATCTAGTTTTCGGAGCCAGGCAGTGATGGTGCATGCCTTTAATCTTAGCACTCAGGAAGCAGAGGCAGGCAGATTTCTTTAAGATCAAGGCCAGCCTGGTCTACAGAGCTAGTTCCAGGGCAGCCAGAATGATACAAAAAACAAACGAACAAACAACCTAGAAAAACAACAAAAAACCCTGTCTCAAAAAAAACCAAACCAAACCAAACCAACCTAGTTTTCTTTTCCTTAATTCTATACTATTCATGGGAAAGATTTTTTTTTTAAGATTTATTTTTTACTTATATGAGTACACTGTAGCTGTCTTCAGACACACAATAGAAGAGTGTATCGGATCCCACTACAGATGGTTGTGAGCCACCATGTGGTTGCTGGGAATTGAACTCAGGACCTCTGGAAGAGCAGTCAGTGCTCTTAAGTGCTGAGCCACCTCTCCAGCCCCATGGGAAAGAATTGAAAACAGTAACCTCCAACAGAAATCAGCACCTTGGCCAGCCACATATGCTTGGCAATGCATTAATGCAAAACTACTGCCAGTTCAGCTAGGGAGGGTGATCTATGGAAACAACCAGAACTCTAGATTTGCTTTAAATTGTGTGTATGTGTGTCTGTGTATCAGTGTGTGCATACTCTAGTCTTCAGAGGAGCTGGATTGTGAGCCACACCCCATGTGGGTACTGGGAATCAACTCAGATCCTCTCCAGTAGCAATGCACACTTAGACCCACACCCTCCAAGCCCTTCTAACTCTTAAATACCCTCAACTCATTTCTGTCAAGAGTAATCCAGTTACTCAGAAGCATTGCCAACAAACAGCACCTTTCAAAGATTACACTGAGTGTTTTCTGTGTCCCTGCAAGCAGTGCCACTGTACTTGCATGCATGCACACATACGCAAAGGCACCACAGCATGTGTGGGGAAGTCAGAGAACAGCTGGTAGGCGTTGGTTCTCTACCATGTGAACCCCAGGGATTGGGTGTCAGGCTTGGCATCAGGCACCTGACCTGAGCCATCCTGCCAGCCCCCAAAACAGCCATCTTTCCAGGCTCCAATAGATAGTCCCTAGTTACACACAGTGAGTCATGAGTTTAAACAAAAAGATATGAATGGGAACAGGACCAGCAGGGACCAGAAGGGGCTGAACAGGAACTGGGCAGGGCTGGAGGCCTGGGTAGTGATAATCAGAATAGACTATACAAATGCATGACTTTGTCAAATAACAAATTTAATAAAAGTTTTTTAAGGGGCTGGTGAGATGGCTCAGCGGGTAAGAGCACCCGACTGCTCTTCCGAAGGTGATAAGTTCAAATCCCAGCATCCACATGGTGGCTCACAACCATCTGTAACGAGATCTGGCGCCCTCTTCTGGAGTGTCTGAAGACAGCTACAGTGTACTTACATATAATAAAAAAAAAAAATAAAAAAAAAAAAAGTTTTTTAAGGACTGGAGAGATGGTCCAGTGGTTAAGAGCACTGACTGCTATTCTAGAGGTCCTGAGTTCAATTGCCAGCAACTGTATGGTGACTCACAGCCATCTGTAATGGGATCAATCTGATGCCTTCCTTCTGGTGTGTCTGAAGACGTTACTCATATAAATAAAATAAATAAATCTTATAAAAAAAAAAGTGGGGGCTAGAGAGATTGCTCAGAGTTTAATTAAGAGCACTGACTGCTCTTCTGTAGGTCCTGAGTTCAATTCCCAGCAACCACATGGTGGCTCACAACCATCTATAATGAGATCTGGTGCCATCTTCTGGCCTGTAGGATACATGAAGGCTGTATACATAAATAAAAGCCAGGCGTGGTGGCACACACCTTTAATCCCAGCACTTGGGAGGCAGAGGCAGGAGGGTTTCTGAGTTCGAGGCCAGCCTGGTCTACAGAGTGAGTTCCGGGACAGCCAGGGCTACACAGAGAAACCCGGTCTCCAAAATAAATAAATAATAAATAAATACAGCTATCAAAATCCAGCCAGAGCAGCAGCATTTAAAAAAAAAATTTTTTTTTTAAATCTAGCATCTACAGGCAGCAGGTTTCCTAAAGGATTATTAAACTACATGCTGGGACAAGTGACCACTTATAAAATAAAATCCATCCAACTCATCACCTCCCACCAAACACCAATACAAATTATAAATAAAAAATAAAGAGGCAGGGATACCTAGTAAGACCCTATAACACTGCATGTTTGAGGCCCTAGGCTCAATTCCCAGCTCAGCTAATAATAATTAGTAAAATAAAAATGTATTTAACACTTATCCCCCCCCAAAAAAAATCAATTCAACTTTACACATCTCTTTATCGTATTATCATTATTATATGTGTGTATATGTGTGTGTGTGTATGTACATATGTATATATGTATGACATATGTTCATGTGTGTGTCTGCCCACCCTGGCAACTTTGGGGAAACTGTTATCTCCAATTATAGGTTTCATGGATCCGACTCAGGTCTCCAGGTTTGTATGGCAAGTCTTCCTTACCCTCAGAACCATCTCACTGGCCTGGAAATCTCCTAAGTATAAATCCAAATAATGATTTTATATAAAATATAAAAGGGGGCAGGGGCTGGAGACATGGTTCAGTGGTTAGGAGCACTTGCAGCTCTTGCGAAAGAATCCAGGTTCATTCTCAGCACCATCTATCTATCCATCTGTAACTCCAGTGTCAGGGGATCTGACACCCTCTGCTGACTGTTATAGGCACCAAGCACACATACCTACATACAGGCAAAACACTCACACAAAATAAAACCAATAAAAATTTAAAGAGGGGGGAAATAAGCTCTAAATTTTATCTTTCATAAATAGCAATTATATTGCTGGAGATGCAGCTTCATAGAGCTCATGCCTGGTATGGGTCAAGTCCTAGATTTGCTTTCTAGCACTGAAAAAATAAATACACTCACTCACATACACACCAAATTTGTAGCTAAGTATGGTGGAATATGGATGCAAATGCTTATAATCCCAGCACATGAGAGGATCAATAATTAAAAGTCATTCTCTGATACAAAGGGCCAACATGGGCTACAAAAGCCTGGCTCAGAAAATTAAATAATACAGTAGGCCATGAACAAAAAACACACACACACAACCTCAGAGTTTAAAGTTGGGGCTGGGTGATGGCTCCGTTATGTAAAGTATCTGCTCTGCAAACACAAGGGTCTGAGTTCAGAAGCCAGGCAGAGTGCTGTTCACCTGTAACCCCAATGCTGAGGGTAGACACAGGACCCAGGGAGATTAGATTGCTGGCCAACAGTCTAGCCAAATCTCTAAGTTCCAGGCCCACTAGGAGAGATAGGGATTCAAACAGACATCAGACCTTTGGCCTATACTTGCACACATGTGCACATGACCCCTCCTGAACATGCACACACGCACGCGCGCACACACACACACACACACACACACACACACACACACACACGCAATAAACTACAAGGTTTTTGCCTACTTCTTTATACTTAACTGTATTAATACTTGCTAAATAAATGTTTCTAAAACTTGCTGTGACAAGTAACCAACCTTTGAATAAAATTCCACCCTACTACCTGAGAGCCTGGCTTTTAGGGTGCCACAGGTTGCTCTGACAGCTGACACCCACATAACCAGGCTGGCATTCCAACTTGTTCCTGGAGATGAATTTTCTCCACATTAGGAAGTCCCTGAGCCTCCTCTCCTAGAAGAAACTTTGGAACCTTTGGTGATGCTCTGTAAACCCAGCATCCTGGAGGATGAAGCAGGAGAATCTTGAGTTACAGGTCAGTCAGTTACACAGTGAGTTCCAAAGCAGCCTGCACAACATGGTAAGACCTTGTCTCAATAAAAGAAAGGAAAGCAAGCAAGCAGAAAAGTGTGCTTTCGGTTACTTTTGTTGTTCTTGTTTTGTTTGTTTTTTCAAGACAGGGTTTCTCTGTGTAGCCCTGGCTGTCCTGGAACTCACTCTGTAGACCAGGCTGGCCTTGAACTCAGATATTTGCCTGCCTCTGCCTCCCAAGTGCTGGGATTAAAGGCATGCGTCACCATGCCCAGCACTTTTTTTAAAGTTATTTTTATTATTTGCTTATTTGTTTCCAGGTCTATGTAGCTCCAGTTGTCCTGGAACTCACTACATAGACCAACCAGGCTATCCTGGAAAGATCCGTCTCCCTTGGCCTCCCAAGTGCTGGGAGTAAAGTTTTAAGCCACTACGGCTGGCTTTCTTTCTACTTTACGTTTCAATCCCCAGTTCCCTGTAAAAGAAATCTCAAAGAAAGGAACTGTGTGTTGATTATGCTTAATATTTCCTTATTTCTTCACACCCCAAGGCACCATTTTGAAAGTTTATTCAGTTAACAGTCCTTCCAAATCCTGTTCTAGGCTTTTAGGCCCTGCATCTGGAAATGAATCTTTCCTGGACATATACTCTCTTCCCAAAAGAAGTTTTCAGTTCAAATTTGGTGTGTATGTGAGTGAGTGTATTTATTTTTTCAATGCTAGAAAGCAAATCTAGGACTTGACCCACACCAGGCATGAGCTCTACGAAGCTGCATCTCCAGCAATATAATTGCTATTTATGAAAGATAAAATTTAGAGCTTATTTCCCCCTCTTTACATTTTTATTGGTTTTATTTTGTGTGTTTTGAACAATATATTTATGGGTGTTGATCTTAAAGCCACAAGTGAGAGCAAGGGACAGGCAGGAAGGAACAGAAGGAGGCAGTATGAGAATGGATGTGTGCTCACAAGCCTTGGCTGTCTTTATTCTCTGGAGTTGCTACTCCCTCCAGTGGAAGTTGGCAAACATCACTTATTTTCCTGACCACTATTTAACAAGGAAGGGAAAACCCGATTTCTTATCAACTTTTACATTTTTTCTGGTTGGGAACACAAATTAAGTTTCTTACCCAGTCCGGAGTTGATTGTCCAGCAGGAGGTACAAAATGAATGTGCTTCAAAGAATGAATAAACGTAGGAACTACGTCCTGCTCAAAGCAGATAGCCTCTCTTATCTTTTCTGGGCAACTGGACTGTAATGACTCCAGGTGTGTTCTCCAGGGCTATTTGGGAGGAGGATCTTAACAAGAGGCCATTGGTGACACACACCTTTAATCCCAGCACTCAGGAGGCAGGGGCATGGGCAAGTGGGTCTCTTAATTCCAGGCCGGCCTAGTCTAAGGTGTGAGTTCCAGAACAGCCAGGGCTACCAAGAGAGACCCTGTCTTGAAAAACATTCAGGTGAACTCTATTTCACTGTATCGAGGCAGATCCACCCCTGAGGTGTTTTTAGTAAAATGAATGAGTGGGGCGTTTGCTTTCTCCTGACCTATTTCAGGGCGAAACCCTGAAATCCGTTTTAACTCAGAAATTCAAGGGACCCAGCAGCACCACGCAGCCCCTAGAGGGTGTCAACCAGCCCAGGCCTCCCTTCCTGGGGAAGGCTCAGGCCTCCGCCCGACCCGAGCTCTCCGGAGGGCAGCCCGGGACCCATCAGTGCGGACGGTCCCTGGAGCGTCTCCCTCAGCGTCCCGCGCTGCTCCGAGTAACGGGCCGCATCCTCGGGATGAGGAACCACTTTTCCACATTTAACGCCCTCGAGCCCGACCCCTGGCAGCCGCTGCCCCGGTGGTACCTGAGCCGCAGACCACGCAGCCGGCGACGACCAAGAGCAGCCACGCGGCGCCGCCGCCCCCGCCCCCGGCCCCGGCCCCCCAGCACCGGGGCCCGGGACCAACCGCCGACCACACCGACACTTTGATTCCTCCCGCCATGGTTGCCTCACACCGCCTCTTCGTCGCGCGCCCCTCCTCTGCAACTGTCTCCGAACGGGCAGCGCCGGCAGCCAATCAGATGCGAGACCCGCCCCCACCCCCGTGGAGCAGGCGAGGCCTCTCGCGCTCCGCCCTCCCGCGCCCCTAGGAGCCACACCTCCTAACAACGCCAACCCTGGCAGTGACGACAGGAAAAGCCCGCCCTTTCCCCCCAAACCTGCTTCCGTCCGCGGTTTATTTACAAATGAGATTGATGGAAAGCTTACCCAATAGGAAATCAGAGTGAGCGGAGGCCTCCTGGACTCCGTGTTTCCATCGAAACGTCGAGTTTCTTCTAGTTTTTCTTTGCTTTCTTCCTCGGTCCTTTTATTACATGCAAGCCAGTGGCAACTCTTCACGAGTAAGGTTCTCCCGTGACTGTTTTTTAAGGTAAAATTGACAGCCTGTCTCCAAAGTTCTGAAAGATTTCAGCGATAAGTACAGGATTACTTATCTGTGCGTTGTCTAGGTTTTGTAGGGCATAAACAATGTTTGAAAATGAAGAGGTTAGCCGGGCGTGGTGGCGCACGCCTTTAATCCCAGCACTTTGGAGGCAGAGGCAGGTGGATTTCTGAGTTCGAGGCCAGCCTGGTCTACAAAGTTAGTTCCAGGACAGCCAGGACTATACAGAGAAACCCTATCTCGAACCCCCCTCCCCCCCAAAAAATGTCGAGGTAGAGCAGAAATAGAAACTCTGACTTCGATCCCCAGCACTGCAAGAAAAAAAAAAAAGGTATTAATTTGGCTTCGGTTTCCTTTTTGACTGGGGATGTGGCTGAACTATGCACAAGGCCCCTCGTTTCGATCACCAACACCACAGGAATAAACTACAAGTCACGAGCATTTCTGGTTTTTGAAACGAAACAAGTGATAATTAAGACAGAGTTTATCCTCTCCGTTTGAAAAAGAAAAAAAAAGCCAAGGCTAAGAGAGAGAAAGGAAACACAACATGAGTTCTGAGCTCAAATCTAAGTTCTTTCTGTGGCTTAGGTGCCTCCCAGTACATGGCACGACATTTGCAGTCCGGGCACTGTGTGTATAGCACTTGCAGAAATTGAAGCACCTATTAAAAGATGATCTGAAGGTGGGCAAGGGAGAGGTGACTTGTGCTTGTAATCCCATCACTTGGGAAGTTGAGGGTGAAGTCTTGATGAGAATTGAAGAGTAGCCAAGATTATAGAGTTTGAATCATGAGAACCTATATGTGTATATACATTAATGCACATTTATACACACACAACACACATATAGATGGCCTATTGAGATGGCTCAGTTGTGTAAACCTAGAACCCACATGGTAGGAGAAAACCAACTTCTGCTCCCACAGGACTTCCATACTGACTTTGTGACACATAATAACCCCCCACCCAATTAATGGATCAACTGATGTAAAAAAACAAAAATGTCAAGGTTAACAGGAGGCGTGTCGGTCCATATCTGTTAACCCCAGCATTCAAAACACTCAGGTCAGAGGATCACAACTAAGATTAGCTTGCACTACACATCTAAAACCAACCTCAAAACAAAAACTTATGTTAATGTGAAACAAGGGAAGACTAACAGACTATCCCAGACAAGGGCGCATATGTAGACATGATGAAATACATGTCATATAATATGGATCTTGGAACAGGAAAAAAAAAAGCCCGAAGAAACAAGACTGAGATTGCAAGCGTGAGTCACCTCTTCCCTGCCTGTCTTCCCTGCCCGTCTTCCGGTTGTTTCTGGGAGTACTGTACATATTCTCTGCCTGAACTGCAAATGTCAAGCTATGTTGTGGGAAGGAGCCTCGTGCACCAGAAAACTTCGATTTGAGCTTAGTAACTGTAGACAAAAAGTATAAATAGAGGCTGCAGAGCTGACCCCACTGTGAAGAGTGGCACTGCTCCATCTAGCACAGGACGGAGTTTCTTCCCAGCACCCACTGCTGGTGGCTCACTGCCTGCTCTAACTCCAGGGATTCTGACACCCTCTTCTGGCCTCTACGGGTACTACATTCGCACTGCCTGCTCTAACTCCAGGGATTCTGACACCCTCTTCTGGCCTCCAAGGGTACTACATAGGCACGTATGACAGGACATAATTGAAAATTAAAAAAATAGAACAGAATGAAACCTTAAGCGTGTTTTTTCTTTTTCTTTTCTTTCTTTCTTTTTTTTTTTTTTGGTTTTTCGAGACAGGGTTTTTCTGTATAGCCCTGGCTGTCCTGGAACTCACTCTGTAGACCAGGCTGGCCTCGAACTCAGAAATCCGCCTGCCTCTGCCTCCCGAGTGCTGGGATTAAAGGCGTGCGCCACCACGCCCGGCTAAGCGTGTTTTTTCTTAATGTATGAGTAAGTGAGCCCTATATATCAGTGGAAGGTAGCAGAAGAGATGATGCAGATATATGGAAAATCTCTGCTATCTTTTCAGTGTTCGAGGAAGTCAAAGATAGGTTTTTCTTTTTGTTTTGTTTTTTTTAAGATATATTTATTTTATGTATATGAGTACACTGTAGCTGTACATATGGTTGTGAGCCTTCATGTGGTTGTTGGGAATTGAATTTTTAGGACCTCTGCCCTGCTCACTCAGGCCCAAAGATTTATTTATTATTATATATAAGTACACTATAGTTGTCTTCAGACACACCAGAAGAGGGTGTCAGGTCTCATTACAGATGGTTGTGAGCCACCATGTGGTTACTGGGATTTGAACACAAGACCTTTGGAAGAGCAGTCAGTGCTGTTACCTACTGAGCCATCTCTCCAGCCCCAAAGCTGTTTTTAAAGACTAAATTCTAGTGATGGTCTTGTGTAGGACAATATATGTATGTGAGTGCATGTGATATATGTAGATGTGCAATTTTTCAACAGTCTGGCTATATGACCCTGGCTGTCCTGGAGCTTGTATAGATGTGGCTGGCATCAAAGTTTGAGTGATCCTTCTGACTCTGCCTGACAAATGCTGGGATTCCAGGCATGTGTTGCCATGCTGGCCCGCCTCACTGTCTTCCAGGCCCTCCGGCCCTCCCATTCTTCCTCCGTTTCCCTTTTTCTGGTTTTGCTGTGATTGGTTTGTTTGTTTGTTTGTTTTCAGATTTATTTCATGTGTATGGGTGTTCTGCCTGCATGTATATTTGTACACCACATGGGTGCGATGCATGTGATGGTCAGAAAATGTCTGTGGATGCAATGGAACTGAACTTATAGACAGTTAACTGCCAAATGCCATATAGAACCAAACCTAGACCCTTTTCAAAGCAACAAGTCCTCCTAACCTTGGAGCCATCTCTTCAGCCTGGTTGGGGGGTGGGGGGGCTTGTGTGTTTAATATATATAGATAGATAGATAGATAGATAGATATAGATATAGATATAGATATAGATATGGTTTCATGTGTCCCAGGCCATCTCAAATTTCCTATATAACTGAGGACGACTGTCAACTCCTACCCCTAACTCCCGTGTGCTGGGATCGCAGGCACGGGCCTCCATACCAGGCCAGGCCTTCCCCTTCTCACTGCTGACTGGGCTTTCTCTTTTGTTCTCACTAAACAGGTGAACTATTGTCAGGTTTGGGAACTAACTCCATCAGACCACTCACCACTCACCACTCACCACTGCTATGGCGAGACTAGGTTATCTCTAAACATGTCACACTTTCATCATCCAAACGAGTGCTGTCATTCCAAGAGAGCAAGTAAAGCAGTCCATGTCTTTTAACACTGAAGATACTCTTCAAAGCATTTCAAGAGTCACCTTTGGTGGCTACAATAAACATTCATTATCTGGAGGTGGATATGATTTATTCAAAAAGCCAAAAACCTCAGGCCAAGGCTGCCGAGTGAACAGTGTAGATGCTGTGGCTGTGAATGTGTGGCGGGCTTGGGGTTGTTGTTGTTGTTGTTTGTTTGTTTTGTTTTGTTTTTCTGGTTTTTCGAGACAGGGTTTTTCTGTACAGCCCTGGCTGTCCTGGGACTCACTCTGTAGACCAGGCTGGCCTCAAACTCAGAAATCTGCCTGCCTCTGCCTCCCGAGTGCTGGGATTAAAGGTGTGCACCACCATGCCTGGCTTGTTTGTTTGTTTTTATTTTTTTATTTTTTTTTAAAGATTTATTTTATTTATTATATGTAAGTACACTGTAGCTGTCTTCAGACACTCCAGAAGAGGGCTCCAGATCTCATTACGGATGGTTGTGAGCCACCATGTGGATGCTGGGATTTGAACTTATCACCTTCAGAAGAGCAGTAGGGTGCTCTTACCCGCTGAGCCATCTCACCAGCCCCTTGTTTGTTTTTAATTTAGAAGGATAACCTGGCGCACACCCACAATATAAAAGAGCAACCAGGAAGGAAGTAACGGTGCACGCCTTTAATCCCAGCACTCGGGAGGCAGAGGCAGGGGGATTCTGAGTTCAAGGCCAGCCTGGTCTACAGAGTGAGTTCCAGGACAGCCAGGGCTGTACAGAAAAACCCTGTCTTGAAAATATACAAAGGAAGAGAGAGAAAGAGAGAGAGAGAGAGAGAGCGCACGGCCATCTAAGGCAGCGCAGAATTAATTATGAAAGAAGTGTTTCAGTAATAAGATGTAGGAAGAGCGATGTCAGCAAACCTGAGGGGGTGGAAACTAACCAACCCCTTGCAAGCTGCTCTTGTTTTCTGTCATAAGGTGACTCTGGTCAAATTAGAGGGGCTTGGTTTGGGGCTTTTTGTTTGTTTCTTTTGTGTTTTAAGACCAAAAACAAAAACAAACATACAAACAAACAAAAAACAAACTCTACAAGCTAGGCCAGTGCTCTACCATGACACTGTATCCCCAGTCCCCAGAACTAGAAGAATCATGTCTTGTGACTTTTTGGATGTAGGAATTCTGAGGGTTTGAAGCCACTGACTGTTTGATGAAGCTGAAAAAGGATTGAAGTCGTCCACTGTTTGATGAAGGGAACAGAACCAATCAATGACCAAATCCTACTGCTTCTGTGGTCTGCCTTCTGCATCTGTCCTGGTCTCCCCTTGCTACTGACCCACCCAGCCCTTGCCATCCTCACTGGCATTTTCCTGTGGGAAAGAATGGCTATCCCTAGTTTTTTTGAAATTTTTGTTACTTGTTTAAATTTATTTAGGATTGGAGATACATATAGTCCTCATATGAGTCACCAGGTTGGAACTTACATCTTCAGACTTGGAAGTGGTGATTCTTCTCACTGACCCCATCTCTCTGCCTCACCCTCTTTGTAAAAAACCACCACCACCAACAACAACAACAACAAACTCTCTATTGTGTGCATGAATGATTTGAGCAGGTGGTCAGAACAATTTTGTGGACTCCATTCTCTCCTTCCACCTTTACACATGTCCTGGAGGTTCCTGGGAGCCATCTAGTCACTGTCTTGGTGCCCTCAGGACCACAGCCTTCCCCTCTCCTAAATGCAGGTCTGTCTCTTCTACTCTGTGTTTGAGTCTTTATGGTCCTACCATATCTCCAGACAGCTATGAAGAAGCAAAGCAGGTAGAGAGATGGCTCAGCAGTTAAAAGCCCTGGCAACTTTTCCAGAGTTCAATTCCCAGCAACTACGTGGTGGCTCACAACCATCTGTAATGGGATCTGATGCCCTCTTCTGGCCTGCAGTTGTACATGCAAATAGACCACTCATTAAATAAAAATCTTAAAAACAACAAAAAACAAAAATAAAGAAAACAAAACTACAGCTGGAGAGATGGCTGATGAATTAAGAGCACTGGCTGACCTTCCAAAGGACCAGGATCAGAGTCCCAGCACTCACACCGCAGCTCACAATTGTGGTGATGCCACTCCCAGGGGACCCAACGCCCTCTTCTGGCCTCTACAAGCACTGCAGGCATGCAGACCACAGACTAACATGAAAGCAAAACATCCATACACATAATTTTTTAAAAAAATAACTGTAATGCTATTCAAAGTTTGATGCTCCTCGATAGCTGGCATTCATCAAGTAGTGAAATTTTCAGAAATGAAGTATATTTAGAAACATTTTGTTGTTGTTATTGTTTGTTGTTTCCATAGAGTCTCACTATGCAGCCCTGGCTGGACTATAACTCCCTATGTAGGCCTCACAAAACGCCATCCATCGCTGCCTCTCAAATTCTGGGGTTAAAGGCATATGCCACCATGCCTTGCTAAATAGAAGGAGAATTTTTATTTTTCTAATATAGACGTATGGGGGGTGGGGTATGGAATGTGAGTGCAGTGCCCACAGGAGCCAGAAGAAGGGATCAGCTCCTCAGGATAGGAGCTGGAGTTACAGGTGTCTGATGTCAGTGCTGGGAACTGAACTCTTAGCTGCTGGGTCACCTCTCTAGCCTCATTCAAGAATAATAGCAATTTGACAAAGAAGCTTTACTCCCCCACTTGAAGAAGACAGGGTTTCTCTATAACAGTTCTGGCTGGCCTAGCATCACTCTATATCTTACAGGCTTCAAACTCAGAAATCTGCCTGTGTCTGCCTCCCTGGTGCTGGAATTGAAAGTGTACACCACCCCATGCCACCACCCTGCCCCGTTTGACAAAGAGGCTTTACATTTACTGGATATTATTTGGTTTTTTGGGTGCTCCTTCAAATGTATTTTATAAAAATAGCGAACAGTCAGGCAGAGTGACACAGGTCTATGACCTCAGTGCTGGGAGCAGAGACAGCAGAAGGCCAAGTTCAAGGTTAGCCTGAGATACATACAACCCTGGCTCAAAAACTAAAAGCAATTAAAAAGTCTACAAAGTGAGTTCCAGGACAGCCACAGCTATACAGAGAAACCCTGTCTCAAAAACAAAAACAAACAAACAAACAAACAAACAAAAAAGTTAAAGTAGGGGCTGAAGAGATGACTCGGCTGTTAAGAGCACCACTGTAGGGGCTGAAGAGATGACTCGGCTGTTAAGAGCACCACTTCTTCCAGAAGACTTGGGCTGTTTCCCAGCACCCACTGAGGCCAAAGGGCTCACACCTGTAACTCCAATCCCAGGGCGTCAAACACCCTCTTCTGGCTTCCTTAGGCATTGTACACAGGTGGCCCAGACATCTGTGCAAACTTAGTGTATTGGACTTACAGGCCACCATTCCTCATAGCCCCACCCACAGTGAACATGCACCTCTATCTTCTGAAGCACTTGGCTGTTTCATGCCTTCACGCAAGCAAATTTTGTCTCTCTTTACTTAACTTCCTGTTTTCCTAGAAAACTTCTATTCGTATGTCAAGCCCCATGCTTCCTTGCCCATACCAGATGCTTGTCTATCCCAGTCCTTTAAACAGGCAGTCTGGGGGTGAGGGGTGTCACTGCTGGTCAGAACTCCCACCAAAGACTATACTTATCACCTTTTATATGTTTCCTATTATTCACCATGTGTTGTTCATATGGTTGTGTCTACCAATCAGTGAGTTCCTTGTAGGTGTAGTTTATTTTTGAGATGTTAAGTATTTCCAGGCCAGCCAGGGCTACATAGTGAGATCCAGAACAGCCACAACTGCAGAGAGAGACCCTGCCTCAAAAGCAAACTGGGGGCGTGGGGCCTGGAGCGATGGGTGGGTCAGCAGCTAAAGGAGAAGCTGCTTTTTTACAGACGCCTGAATTCAGTTTCCAGCGTGCGCACAGCAGCTCACAAATAATCTACAACTCTAGTTCCAGATGACCCAATGCCTTTTCTGACCTCAGTGAGCACATACATACACACAGTCATACATAAAAGTTATTTTTTTTTAAGATTTATTTATTTTATGTGAGTACACTGTTGCTGTTTTCAGATACACCAGAAGAGGGCGTCAGATCCCATTACAGATAGTTGTGAGCCACCATGTGGTTGCTGGGAATTGAACTCAGGACCTCTGGAAGGGCAGTCAGTGCTCTTAACCACTGAGCCACCTCTCCAGCCCCCATAAAAGTCATTTTTAAGCGGCAGGGTAGGCTGAAGAGATGGCCCAGGGGTTAAGAGCACCCATCGCTCCTGCAAAGGACCTAGGTTTAGTTCCTAGCACCCATACACAGGTTCAGTGGGCACCTGCACTCCTGCACATACACCCAAGAACACATATACATTAAAAAAATGTTATTTAAAGGACATAGAAAACAATATCACCCACAAAGGGTAAGAGGAATTAATTCTGCCTGGAAAGTGGGGGTGGGGTCCAGAAGGGAACACAGTCTGAGAAAGGTGAGGTCCAGCTAAGCCTTGCCCAGTGAGTCTCTTTTTTGACAGCCTGGGGGGTGGGGAGTGAGCGGAGCAATCTGCTAGATGAAATTCTCCACGTGCCTGGGAAGACAATCCTGGCAGGCTCACTCCTCACCCACCCACTTTCTCCCCTCTCTTCAGTCTCCGCCACCCTTTTCCTAAAGAACTACAACTGGAGATACTGTTTCCCTTCCTAGAACAGACGTGGACAATAAAGAGAATCTTAAACTTTGGTTAAATGACATCACTTGGCTGTGTTCTGCCTTTGAGGTTACGGGGTCGGGGTGGGGGGGCTAGGGGGAGAGCAGGAGAGGAAGGTAAGGATATGGTCTTGCAAATTGGGCACTAGGAAAAATGGAGCCTGACAGAAAATGAAAATTTAAAAAAATGTTCCCACTCCCCTTTTGTCAACCCCCAACACACACCTGTCTGTGCAAACACACACACACACACACACACACACACACACACCCTTTGCTAAAGGCTGGAAATTCCTTGTTCTCAGCGGAAGAGAGTAGGCGGGTGTGTGTGGGTGGTAGCCGTGGGAGGAAAGCGAAGAACAGACATCTCAGCTGCTCTGGCTGCGGGCTGCGGGGGCGCTCTGGGCCTCTGCTGGGGCCCGACAAGTCAATGCTGCTTTTTTGTATTTTTTTTAAATGTATGTATTTTAAAACACACACACAAGGACTCGGATACAATCTACAGACACAGATACACAAGTAGATATAAAGAAACAAACACAAACTCAAAATACTGTCAATAGTCTTCGATCTGACTAGCTACAATGAACAATTTCCACACTGGCGCTCTACTTAAATCTCATGGCAAGTCTTGAGAAACAAATGATAGTCCGTAGTTTCACTCTCACACTCAGGTTCCCATCAGGACCCCTTCTGACCCACAAAGGGAACCTAGGCAAGTGTCTCAGCGAAATATATCTCCTCTCCTCGCTCCTGGTCCCAAATACGGGAGCCAAGGCCTCAGATTCGGCGTCTCCCTCCATCGTCTTCTTTCCTGGACCAGGACCAGGCACACAGTAAGTTCCGGCTCCCCGGCTTCACGCCCCAAGCTTCCCCACCCCCAACCGCTGCACTAGCTGCCCTCTCTCTCTCTCTCCAGACCCCAGGACTTAGCGCCACCCCAAAGGGACCTGTGGGAGAGAGGGGGGCGCCCGGAGCAAAGGCAGTGTGGGCGAAGGATGTGCGTCACGGGGAGCGTGGGCAGAGGGAGGGCGGGGGCACGAGGAAACCCGGGGCCAGCGGCTGGCAGCCCAGACTCCAAAATAACCGGACGGGGGAGTGGGGGAGGGGCGCCGCACACATTGAAGGAAAGGCCGTCTAGTCGCGCCCTCCTTAGTAGCAAAGGGTCGGGAGAAGGACCCTGCACCTTCCTACAATCCCTAGTATGTTTGGAAGGAAGACAAAAACCTGAGCTATTGAAATCGTTCCTCCTAAAGTACCCATCCCTCTTCGGGAAACCAAGAGATCCCCCCTCGTTAGTCTGGAATGAATCTGGAATGTAGAACCCGCCCCGACCCACACCACCCACGCCCTGCTGGGGCAAGCCACTCACAAGTGCTGAGCAGAGGGGCGGAGCCGAGGTTTCGAACTAGAGGGACGTTTCCTCTGGCCAGTCGGCCACGCTTCCCACCCCCACCCTCCCTTTCCCCAAAGGCCTACACAACCCCCGCGTGCCCAATACCCCCCCACCCTCCTAGCCGTGGGCGTGTAATGGGAACCAGATGGGACTAGAAGAAACCGAGGGGGTTGGGCTCCTTGAAGGCGTTCCTCCATGGTGGGCAGTCACGTAGACTACTCTTAGCCTCTTGCTCAGCTTCCACTTCACTGTCCAGAGAGGTCCAACAACTCATGACCTCAGAGAAGGTAGCTGCCTTTTCCTGGCTTTGCTATCTAGTCATCCAAGCAATAAGGCCTGGCCATCAGAAAATAGGGTGCCACGAAAACATGGTAAACCCATCCAGGCTCTACCTAGCAACCCCAACGTGCCTAACCAACGCTCAAGTAAATAGTAGATTCTAGTATAACTTACGACCAAGGTCTGAGAGCCGCCTCTTCATATTACAACCTTTAGGCCAGAGAACGGTGTTGAGACACCGAAGGGATTCCTGCGCAGCCCGGCGCTAACAGGTTTACCCTAAGGATAAATCCTAGGGGAGCCGAGCAGGAGGAACCACACACCCCGACCCTTCGCCAACTTTCCCCCCATCACTTCTAACATTCAAACTAACGGCACGGAGCGGCCGGAGTGCGGCCAACGGGCGTCCGCGTCGTTGTTTGGACGCGTGTGCTCGTACGTGCGCGTGTCTTTGTATACTTGTGCGTGGTTGTGAAACTGCGCTCTCGGCTCACAGGAGTAGGAGTGGTGCAGGGAGTAGGAATGTAGCCGGCGGGGCGCTCACGTGGGTACGTGGGCGCAGAGAGGGCCGGCTGTGCATCCGGCGTGGGCGGCAAGGAGCGACCTGCCCCGCCCGTTGGGTCCCCAAGCTCCCTCTTCCACAGTTCGGCCTCGGTCACCTCGGTCCCCAACTCGGCGCCCGACTCTTGAGTCCCCGCCCCCGCCTCCACACCTCCCCCCCCACCTTCCCCCAAGTCTCCTCCTCTCAGTCTCCGCAGCAGCCTCTCCGAGGCTCAGGCCTGGGCTCCCACCCACCGCCTCCGGTACCAGCCCCCGGTTCTGCCCACGCCCTTCTCCCGCCAGCCCGGCAGCCAGCGCAGCGCCGGGCCTCGCTCCCTGTGCGTCCTGCGGGGGAGGAGGCGCGGAGAGGCGGCAAGCGCAGCCGGGGAGGTGGGGGCAGAGACACAGACAGAGGCGCGGAGGCTCCGAGAGAGAAGACGTGGAGGGAGGGACGGAGCCTGGACAGCGGTGGACCCGGGCCGCGCGCGCCAGGCAAATAGCAGCGCGCAGCAGGCGCCGGGCACCGAGAGGGGAGGCACTGGTGATCTCTGGCCGTCCATGCACAGAGCTCCTTCTCCCACAGCGGAGCAGCCACCTGGCAGAGGGGATAACACACGCCGGACCCCGCAACCCAGATTCAAGTTAGTGGGCAAAAGGAGGTGGCAGGGAGTGGAGATGGGTGGAGCTGGACTCCGGAATGGGGTCTAAAGGGTGGAGGTCGAAAAGAGGACGTGGGGAAGCAGGACGGAGGTGGGAGGTGGAGACTGATGGAAAAGGGGGCTGAGTATTCGAAATAGGGGATCCTGGAAGCAAACAAAGACCTGATGAACCTGGATACGTTAGAGTACTGCCTCATTTTCCACTCCAGGTTTACTCAGTGGGCATAACCTGGCACATGAGCCCCCTGCAAAGAATGTACCCCCCCCCCAGCCAGAGGAAGCTCCAGAGCTTGATCTGTCAACAGTGTGAGGGGTGGGGGCGCTTAGCTGTCTCAGTGTGTCATTAGCAGGCATCCGGGAGAAGGTGGTTCCTTTGAGTTAAGCATCTGCGGGCCTGAAGGGGGTGTGCTTCAGGCCTCCCTTGTCCGTGAAATGACCATTCACAGGGTGAGAAGGGGTGGCTCCGGCGTGCAGCCCCTTCCTCAAGAGACCTTCAACCTCTCCCGCACTCCCTTGTCGAAGATAAGGGGTGGAAAACAAGCGAGAGGAGAGTAGGCGGGAGCCCCCAGGCGGTTTTCGCCCACAGACGCTGCTACTGTGGGAGTGTGTGGGAAGAACGGCCCCAGAGCAGAACAATCAAGGCTTTCCTCCCCCTTTCCCAGAAGAGAGGGGCCTGCATGAATAGTAGGAAGGACCAATCAAAGGAGAGGGGGGGTAACTGAAGGGGACTGGGCAGCTTGGAAAGTTGGGACAGATTCTAGGAAGGGTGATTTTAATCGTTGGAAGCAAAGAACAGGAGCAAGGGTCTACCGGGTTCCCTAAATGCCAAGGAAGAGGCCACACCCCTCCCTCTCAGCTACCTGGCCAAGGAGTGAAGCTGCCAGCAATAGCTCTTAGTATTCTAAGTTAACTTTAATATGGGATGTAACATTAAGTAATGTTGAGGCTGCTGAGTATTTAGGGGGAAGAGGTAAGGACTGTAATTGGGAGGGAAGTGGGTCCAGCCATTTCAGGGAAGTTATGATGAGTCTCAGTACTCCAGATTGTGCTGCCCAGACCAGAAAGATCAAAGTAAAAGATGAGGCAAGCGTTTTCCTGATAGCTGTAGGTCGGGCAACGGCCCTCTGTGCTCCTGGGGGTCGGAGGGCACCGGCCAGGAGACAGGGCAGTGTTAGTGTGGGTTGGTACCCCAGCAGGGCACTCGTTCTCACTGCCTCTCTCCTGCCCTTCCTCCTCAGGGCAAGTGCCTTAGCCATGGCACTGCCTCGGACGCTGGGTGAGCTGCAGCTGTACCGGGTCCTGCAACGCGCCAACCTCCTCTCTTACTACGAGACCTTCATCCAGCAGGGAGGGGATGATGTACAGCAGCTGTGTGAGGCGGGCGAGGAGGAGTTCCTGGAAATCATGGCACTGGTGGGCATGGCCACCAAACCACTCCATGTCCGACGTCTACAGAAGGCTCTGAGAGAATGGGCCACCAACCCAGGGCTCTTCAGCCAACCAGTGCCTGCTGTGCCCGTCTCCAGCATCCCGCTTTTCAAGATCTCAGAGACAGCTGGTACCCGGAAAGGGAGCATGAGCAATGGGCATGGCAGCCCAGGAGAAAAGGCGGGCAGTGCTCGAAGCTTTAGCCCCAAGAGTCCCCTCGAACTTGGAGAGAAGCTGTCGCCACTTCCCGGAGGACCTGGGGCAGGGGATCCCCGGATCTGGCCAGGCCAGAGCACTCCAGAATCTGATGTTGGAGCAGGGGGAGAAGAGGAGGCCGGGTCTCCCCCTTTCTCCCCACCTGCAGGGGGAGGAGTCCCTGAGGGGCCTGGGGCTGGGGGGGTGGCAGCTGGTGGCGCAGGGGGTGGTCCAGACCGCCTGGAACCAGAAATGGTGCGAATGGTGGTGGAGAGTGTGGAGAGGATCTTCCGGAGTTTCCCCAGGGGTGACACTGGAGAGATCACATCCCTGTTGAAGCTGAATAAGAAGCTGGCTCGGAGTGTGGGGCACATCTTTGAGATGGATGATAACGACAGCCAGAAAGAAGAGGAGATCCGAAAGTACAGCAGCATCTATGGCCGCTTGGATTCCAAACGGCGGGAGGGCAAACAGCTTAGCTTGCACGAGGTGAGGACCCCGGTCCTCAGAACTGCCCTTCACTCCTGGGGCTAAGTTCACTTGCCTCTGAGACTTCTTCCATGTCCACCTCTGTATAATTGTCCCCCTGACCACCCAAGTTCCTTCCACACACCCACACATACCCAACCCCAGCTGCTGCTTCACTTCTGTCAACTAAAGGGAAGCTGAGATAATAGCAATGAGCCCTGTGCTGCTCACATCTTAGGAGCAGGAGGCCTTGATAGGGACAGACTCCTCACCCCTGTCTTTAGGTACAAGCAGTTCCTGGGTATTATCTAAAGCGGCAGTCTTTGGATGGGCCTCCCTTGGTGGGACTCACACTGGGTGTCCTCTGCCACAGCTGACCATCAATGAGGCTGCTGCCCAGTTCTGCATGAGGGACAACACTCTTTTACTGCGAAGGGTGGAGCTCTTCTCACTGTCCCGACAAGTAGCCCGAGAGAGCACCTATCTTTCCTCCTTAAAGGGATCCAGGTGAGACCCCCCCCTTCCCCTGGGCCATTTGGCTGGAATCCTGCCGAGGACTTGGCTCTCCCCACTTGTGGTTCAGGCGGCTCTAGGCCTGCTTCCCACCCACCTGCATGTCTTCACCTTGCCAGCTCAACTTAAACTTGTCTGAAGCTCGCTCTCTGTCCCAACCCCCCACGATAACGATTGGATTTCCAACTCCTGCCCAACCAGCTTCTTCCTGCAGTTTTTAAGTAATGCATGTTTCCTGGCCGGATTGTGCACCCCGTGCGTTGTGGAGTTGTGGGGCCCTTCCTTACTCCGCTCCTTTTTGTTTTGTTTTGTTTTCTCTGTTTTTTTGCAGGCTTCACTCTGAAGAATTGGGAGGCCCACCACTGAAGAAACTGAAGCAAGAGGTATAGTTTTGAGAGCAGGGAAGGACAGCCTGCCCCAACCACTGCCTTGCTGAGTCCTTATTTTCCAAATTTTGGGCATCCACAGGTTGGAGAACAGAGTCATACTGAAATCCAGCAGCCTCCTCCAGGCCCTGAGTCCTATGCACCCCCATACCGCCCTAGCCTAGAGGAGGACAGCGCCAGTCTGTCTGGGGAGAGCCTGGATGGCCACTTGCAGGGTGAGTGTGCGTTAGAGCACCTTTCTCTGCTTTGGGAGGAGGTGGAAGTGGGGCGGGTGGATTGAGGAATGAGCCAGGTGTCAACTGCCTGGAACAGGGTTGGGAGGCCTGGCTGGATGGGGACAGAGAAGCCTATGGGAATGACTGTCGGTTGAGGGTGGGTATCGTTGGCGGCAGCCCCTGACCTGACCAGTGCCCATGCCCACAGCTGTGGGGTCGTGCCCAAGGCTGACGCCGCCCCCTGCTGACCTGCCCCTGGCATTGCCAGCGCATGGGCTATGGAGCCGCCACATCTTGCAGCAGACACTGATGGATGAGGGGCTGCGGCTCGCCCGCCTCGTCTCCCATGATCGTGTGGGCCGCCTCAGCCCCTGTGTGCCTGCGAAGCCGCCTCTCGC
The DNA here is from genome assembly GCA_902729485.2 of Mus minutoides. Lineage (NCBI taxonomy): Eukaryota > Metazoa > Chordata > Mammalia > Rodentia > Muridae > Mus > Mus minutoides. The sequence continues at coordinate 7,388 of CACVCL010031588.1, read as the reverse complement.
AGGTGAGGCAGCCAGCAGTGCTGTCCCTAAACACCCCGGCTACTCAGGCCCCCATGTGGGTCCTCATTTTCTAAGACCAGAGGGAGGAAGAGGGATACAGCTGTCAGAACAGTAGGAGGAGCTCCAGCTAGCCAGACCTTGAACAGGGCAAGCTACTACTAGGTTATTTCCAATTGGGAGGGTCTGATTCAGGTGGGGATCTTTGACCAAGGAGCAGAGAACAGAATGAGGGGTGAAGGTGAGCAGGGGAGACAGCAGTAAGGGAAGCCTGGCCAGAGCTACCTAATGCAGGGGGTGGAATCGCTGGTAGTTGTGGAGATAGGGTTCCCCAGCTTGGAAGCCAAGGAGCCCAAACTGGGCACTTTGTGTGTGCATAGGAAAGGAGAGGGCCGGCAGCCACTGGGCTGAGAGTGACGCCGCAGGCAAAGCCACCAACCCTGGCTTGGTATTTTTAAACTGTGCGTGGGTGGGAAGTGGGGGCGGGGACTGAAGGGGGTGCTTCTCTTGAGGGAGGAGCTGGGAGTCTAGCTTCCTGTGTTTCCCCTGATTTGGCTACCAAAAACTCGGTGAGCACTTATAGGGAGGGCAAGACCTGGGAGGGGACCCGAGGTGAGTGGAGGGGGGGTGGTTGGGCCTGGGAAGGGGGAGGGGGAGAGGTCAGAGTCAAGCCGCCCCCGCAGCTCCTGACAGAACCAGAAATTCCAGCAGAGCAGAGGCGGGCGAGACAGGGAAAGAGAGACACACAGAGACAGAGAGCTACACACAACCAAACTAGGAGGGGGAGCTGCATACACTTGGGTATGGAACCCCCATACACATGCAGTGGGCAGGGACCGTAATTCAATAAATGGAGCTGTCTTCGCATTTTTCTGAGCCTGGCCTCATAACAACGTTTCTGCTCAGCCTCCAACCCAGTGTTCTAACCAACCTACAACTCTTTCCTACAGAATTCGAGGAGGGGTTGCTGGACCGCTGCCCTGCCCCGGGACCTCATCCTGCTCTGGTGGAGGGCCGCAGGAGCAGCGTTAAAGTGGAGGCAGAAGCCAGCCGTCAGTGAAAGTGGGGGAGTCTCAGACCCAGGACCCAGACTTCTGGCTCACTTAGACCCCCACATTCTCCATCCTTGCACTCCACTACCCTAGAAGGATCCTTCTGCTGCCCTCTGCCTCCCATCCACCCCATGGGCACAGGACTATGGGGCTTCAAGCAATAACAGGCAGGGGCCTGGCCAGAGGACATAAGGAGGGTGCAAGGTGTGCCCTCACCTGGCTCAGGGGCACGGACTTTGCCTCCAGCCTGCTAGGGCTCTCCTTTCTCTCATAACACACACACACACACACACATTCTCCAGGTGGCCAGCAGTGGCGTGAGCAGCTGAACTACTCCGCTTGGACACGGAGAAGGAACTTCCCGGGAAGGTCTAGCGATTTACAGTGGAACCCTTCACTCTGAGACTGGGGGCTTGGGAAAACTGGGTCTCCCCTTCCCCATCCCCATTTTTCGTGCTTCTAGTTTGTTTCTTTAATTTAACAAGTGCTGCAGTTTGCCTGCCCGTTCTCATCGTCCCCCTCCCCGCAGTCCTCTTTCTGTCTTGGCACTGTGTGGGAGGGTGCCCCGAAGTTCCCTCCACCAGCCCCTTAGAGGCCTCCTCAGCCGGCAGGACTGCAGCACCTGTCGAACACTTAGCGTGTCTTTCTTTTCAGATTGTGTACAGTAGATTATTTATTTTGTTATTTTGGAATAAAATTTATTTTATGGCTTAGGATCCATGGCCCCCTTCCCCCCAGTGAGGGAAAAAGGACTGGGTGAGAGTGGGGAGGGGGGGCAGAGCTGGCAGTGGACAGAAAAGTACAGGAGACAGCAGTTGGGGGCCCCAACGCCCAGGGAGTTTACACAGCGAGGTCTGCATCCCTACTTAAATCCCAGGCTCTAGGAAACACTGGAAGCATCCAGTTACCCAGCTATAGCTTTATGCATGTCACAGCCACATAGTTACTCCCCAAATGATACTGGGTTGCTGTCTTATACAATGTCTCAGCCTTTCAGATACGTTAAGGTCACACTGGCAAAAGCAGAAGATACATGTTCTGTGTGGTCATACAGTGATGTGTGACTTCTATAGGTTAACATGTCTTGGGTAAACATTGGTACAGCTATACACAAGCTCTTAGAACCACAGTCTCAAATGTCACTAGGCATCTTTTTTTGCAAAAATTTGGAGCTTTGGAGTTTTGTTTTTTAAAATCTGGGTAGAACCCATACCAGTGACCATATACCCACTTTTTCCCTTTTTCTCCCAGAGTCACCTGAACCCAGCTTCAATGCCCTAGGCCTATATGCCCTCTGTCTTTGCCACAATGTCTCTATGTTTCTGTATGTTGAGTCCCAGGCCCTGGCTCAACAAAGTTCTGGTGTGTGTGTGCGTGTGTGTGTTGTGATACAGGTGTATCACATTCGAGCCTTAACACCCCACTCATCCCTTTGCGCCCAGTGCTGGAAAAGGGGGGCTCTAGCCAGGTGTGGTGGCCCACGCCTTTAATCCCAGCACTCGGGAGGCAGAGGCAGGTGGATTTCTGAGTTCGAGGCCAGCCTGGTTTACAAAGTGAGTTCTAGGACACCCAGGGCTATACAGAGAAACCCTGTCTTGGGGGGGGGGAAGGGGGTGGGGGTAGTCCCTGATGTGGCAGGAAGGACAGAGCACAGCAGTTCCATACACCACATATTCTCCCAGCCAGTTCTTTTCTCTTGACCAAGGAACAGCTGAGACAGGAGGCACCTGCATGAGCGGGTGTCCAGAGCAGGTGTCCAGAGCAGGTGTCCAGAGCGGGTCCATAGAGACAGAGAGGCTTTGTTTCCGGGCTTCTCCAGCTGGGATCACCAGCTGGGGTTGGTCCTTAAGTCCAGGTGGGACATTGAGATCCCTGATTGCCCATAAGGAGATGGTTGCAGTAGGGACTGGCTTCCTAAGGACCCTCCTGCCTCCCCTTGGTTCTCCAGGAGAAGCTTGGTGAGGTCCTGTTCAGTGGGAGGCATCAGGGGAGGGTACATGTCTTCACTGACCCTGCAAAGAGGAGAGAGAAGTAGGGGAGCAGGCACAGCACCCCTTGTCTCAGCCCTCACTCCCAGGTTGCTACTCACCAGGTGGCTGGGAAACCTCCCACAGGCTGAGTTAGGCAGCTGTCCTCTGACATAGTCACATCCGAGCAAAGCATGGATTCAGGGCTGGACACGGGAGCATGTTCCTGGGAGCATGACTGCAGCAGGCCCCTGCCCGGGGTCAGAAGAGGAAATTAGGAGGGCTGGGGTAGGCCAGGAAAGCACAGCAAGGGCGGGGCCAGGAATGGCTTTGCCGCTTACCGGGGGTGAGGCTGGTCAAAGGGCATGGTTATCTGGCTCATGTTGGGGGGCATATGCAGATGAGGCCTGGAAGCAGGAAGGAAAAGCGGGTGGAGAGAGAGAGAGAGAGAATGAATGAGAATTCAAAAGTCAAGACATGAGTCAGGAAACAAGCTGCCATGCTAAGTCCTGACTTAGCATCTCACTGACTGGCTTCCCTCAGGAAGACATTTCTGTGCTCTGAGATCAGATTCCCTCCCCCTCCCCCTATAAAATGGTGTGTGTGTTTCCAGTTTCCAGTGTGTCCAGTCTGAACCATGTTCTGTTTCCTAGGCCCACCCCACAACACATTTCAGAAGTCAGATAAGCCCTTGTCTGAGAGCTGATGAAACACCACCAAGGTACTTGAGGAAGGAAAAAAATCTGCGTCATTTTCAGGATTAAAAAAGATTAATAAATAAAAAAATCAACCCAGCTGTTGGGATGTCGTCAGCGGCAGAGCACACACTTGGCATGTGTTCAGTCCTTAGCGCTGAGCTTAGCCCCCAGCACCACAGCAATACAGCAAATATACAGCAAATAAGTTACTGTAAATTTCACAGGTGAGAGAATATGCTAGCACTGTTTGCTGTAAGCGCTCAGCTCGGGCCTACACACATTATGAATTCGTGTAACCTTCACCATAATGTCATTATCGATATTGCCGGAGGCTAGGACCTCAAACCCTGGCCATCTGAGTCTTAGACATCACTCCCACAAGCACATGGAGGATGGGGTTCAGCCTGTGTTGCTGCTTCCGCAAAGCCTGGCTACTCATGGCTTGTGACAAGGTGCTGCCCCACCACATCTGACTTACTCCTGAAAAGATGGCAGTACACTCATGGACTCTTCTAGGCTCTGAAATGAGTGGATGGACTGTGGAGGATACCTGGGGAAAGAAAGCAAACTCCAGTGCGAGCCCTCCCAGATAACCCACACCCTGCCGCAGTGTGAAAAGACCAGCTTGCTCCGACGACCGGCCGGCTGGCTACGCTGAAAGCCTGCGCACAGGCCAGTCCCCATCCGTCTCTCAAGCTCTTTACCCCATATCTGAGCTGAGTTGCATGGAAGCATCAGGGGCCAATCCAAGATCATAAGGTGGCACCATGGCAGGCATCTGGGGCTCTGGAGTAGGAAGGGGCTGGTCCCTACAGGAGAGAAGGAAGCACACGTGACTGACAAAGGTCACTCCTTCCTGCCGACAAGTACGGCCTCTAGTCTCCACCCACTAACCGTTTATTCACCTTTCCACAGTCATCTTGATAGTAGTAGAGACATAACCTCTCCCGTCCTTCCCCATCTGTTCGGCTGTGGCAGGAAGGAAAGGAGAACTGTGGAGTATCCCACTGCCACGGTGGTGGTGGTGGTGGTGGGGGGGGGGTTATAGGCAGGTGAGGGGAGGGAGAGAGGGAGGGAGAGAAGAAGATTGATGGACAGATGGAGGCGGGGCTACAAAATGGGAGAGAAGAAACAGACATCGGACAGAAAGGGAAACAGCCAGGACAGGGAGACAGTGGGTGACAGGAAGTTTCAGAGCTGCCCGCTCACGCTTATAGTGACTCCGGAAAGCCTCATCCTTCGGTTTCTTGGGGTAGAGGTTTTTTAACTGAGCAAGGTCCCGGATTCGGTCCCCCAGTGAGCGAATGGACAGGTCTTTGGCAGAAAATGGCTGAATGTTCTCTATCTGTGAGGAGCCTAGAAGAGGAATGAGACCCTAAGTGTCCTCCCGTCCAAATTTCTTTCCCAGCCCCATCACAAGATCCATTCTCAACCCATCAGGGCAGGTGAGAGAAGGCCTAGGGTGAAGGCTAGAGTGAAGGGGACCCACTCGTCTCCATTGTCGTAGGAGTTGAAGGTTAGACCACAGGAAGATGGGAAGTAAGATGCTAGGAAGAACTTCCCGAAGATCAGGCGGACATCAAGGGTAGCAGGGGCATTTCCTTCCCTCAGGATCCCCCCCCCCAGGAGAGAGTGTGGAGTCAGAGGACTATGGTGACTCACCATCCTGACCCCGGATGACATGTGCAATGGTGATGCCCCCAATCTCAGAGTCGCTAAAGCGGAGGAGGAAGGTCCCATCTGGCTCGTTGAGGAGAAGGCTAGTGACATATTGCTTACTAATAAAACCGATGATCAGCCTGGTCAGAGTGAGGGAGAAGACGTGGCTGTTGGGTTCTGGGTGTGGAGAGGGAACCATAGGCGTTTGGTCCCTGAGGCAGGGACTCACCGATCTGACCAGTAGCTCCGGAGACAGCGTTTGGTGAGGTCCAGGACACCATCAAACCACTGCCAAAACGTGAAGCCTCGGCCCAGCAGGATCTCCTGAAATGGGAAGGAGGACAGAGGTGAGTGGGGGAAGGGCTGAGCTGGAGCAAGCACGGGGCTTTGAGAGTCTGAGGATCAACGGTTGAAGACCAAAGTGGACCTAAGGCCCATCAACAACAACTGCTTACCCCAACCGCACTGGGCACTCCTGTGCACTCCTTCAGGCTTTCCTGTATATTCATTTATTTGATCTTTCTGTCTATCACATAACAATCAGAGCAATGGAATGGAAGCTGGAAAGGTTAGTGACTTCCTTAGGTCCACACTACTGGCAGAACAGGATGGAGGTTTAAGCCTGCAGCCTAGCATGGGAGACCCTCATAACCACTGTCGCATCCCCAGTGGGGCCCGGTAAAGGTCCATCCAGGGGAAGATGATTGTCCTGCTGTCCTCTTTTCCTCAGTGAGGCATTCTCTGGCCACATGAGCTTTTTCTCCCCCACCCTCTGGTTTGTTTGCTTGAAAGAGGAAAAGCCTAAAGTGGAAGCCAGGGGAAGGCATTGTTTCTTGAGAAGTGGCTTTAGCATTCATTCAGTGACTTGCGTGATAAAATGGTCACAGACAAGGGCTCCTTTCCCTGTTCTTGTAACTGACTCAGTTCTGAGCCACCTCACTTTGGAGACAGAGAAAAATACAGTAGCCGATATTAAAAGTCAGAAATACAGGCTGGAACGATGGCTCAGTGGTTAAAAGCACCGACTGCTTTTCCAGAGATCCTAAGTCCAATTCCTAGCAACCATGTGGTAGCTCACAACCATCTGTAATGAGATCTGATGCCCTCTCCTGGTGTCTGAAGACAGCAATAGTGTACTCACATATATAAAATAAATAAATCTCTTTTGTTTGTTTGTTTGTTTGTTTGTTTGTTTGAGTCAGGGGTTCTCTGTGTAGCCCTGGCTGTCCTGGAACTCACTCTGTAGACCAGGCTGGCCTCGAATTCAGAAATCCACCTGCTTCTGCCTCCCAAGTGCTGGGATTAAAGGCGTGCGCCGCCACTGCCCGGCAAATAAGTAAATCTTTAAAAATAAAAAATAAAATAAAAGTCAGAAATACAGGCTTCTGCCGGTCATGGTGGCTCATTCCTGTGCATTTCTGTAGGAGACTGAGGTGGGATGATTGTGAGGTCAAGGCTAGCCTGAGCAATCTAGTGAGTTTGAGGACAGCCTGAGCTACACAGCAAGCAGAGGCTAAAGAGCTCTTGAGTGAAGGGAGGGTGAAGAGCCAGGATCAGAAACTGAAAGCAGGGGAATGACCTTGTTGAACTGTGACCAGGACACACAGCGGTGCTGAAAGGCCTCCACACTGAGGCTGTTGTCATTGAAGATCTTCTGGGCTAGGAACAGGAAGTGCTCTGGAAGCAGTCCCCGGCTGGTCCCCACCTCAGCCATAAACTTGAGGTTCAGAGTTTCACACATCTTCTCCCAGGGCACTCGCTCAGCCACCACAAAGGGCACTCGGTCCTGGGTAAAAGGAGAGAGAGCACATGGCCAGTCTTACGGTCTCCTCCACTCTTCCCAGCTCTCTGAGCTGGCTCACAGACATCATGATTTCTCAGTCGCTGTCTGTGGTGTCATGGTGTGACAGCTGTTAGAACTAGCATGGGTAGAAGCACAAAGACGGCCCACAAGAAAGACTTAACATGCCTGCCACCCACCAGCCAGGACAGCCCCTTATCTCACCACAGAAGAA
>CACVCL010031585.1:0-28762 GCA_902729485.2 Mus minutoides | reverse complement strand
AAAAAACCAAAAAAAAAAAAAAAAAGTAAATATTAAGGCATACCAATGAAAGAAAATAAATATATATTAGTTCTCATCCAAGTCTACAAAAATTTGTTCACTTATTATTGTTTAATAATCAGGACAGGCATGATATTTCCAAAGGTAAGTCTCTTGCAATAGAAACATGAGTTATGAAAAAAATTCAATTCCTAAAATTCATTTAAAAAGAAGAAAGATAAAAATCAATACTATGCAATTCTGTGTATATATATATATATATATATATATATATATATATATATATATATTAATGATATTATGCAGGCTAGCAGTGCTCCTTCTCAGAGCCAAAGACAACCTTAAGATATACCAAACATAACACTCTTACTTTTTAGTTGTTAGCCAGGACTGTCAAAAAGATGACTGACACATATAGTTTATTCCTGTTGCCTTTGAACCCCAGAAGGAGAAACTAAGTCCCTATGTTGAATACATCATTGAACTTAGAAATAGGGCCCAGGGACCCATGTAATGGAAATAGCCTGAATGCACCATATCTGCGTAATAGATTTCATGATACCAGCAGGCACCATGCAAGATCCAAATTTCCAATGGAGGAAGGCAGCCAACAGTTCTTCCCAGGTGTGGCCTCTATGAACAACAGTATAAACCAGTCTGGCTCAATAACCTTAATGGAACAGTCATGGCATCCATACCTCAGCAGAACTATAGCTCTCTAGTTAGTCTTCAAATCTGTTCAATGAAAGGGAGACTATGCCTGCTAACTATTCAGAGCTAGTGAAGTCAGGGTCAGTAGAAGAGAATTGGCAACCACTCATTTGCTACATTAAGTATAATCTTTAATGCTAACATATAAATACTTGTTCTTATACCTGCCAATAATCAGAGTCTTGAATCCTCATAATGGAAACTTCTCTTTGCAATATCGACCAAACAGAAAACCAAAACCACTTGAAATAAATACTTGTAGCATCCTACAAGTGGATACATCTATAAAACTCTCTTGTATCTAAGGCTTAGGGACATGTCAATGGATGAGGTACAAAGATTATAAGAGCCAGAGTATTAAGGATTTGCGAGGAGATTATGTTACTGAAGTACATGAACTTATGGGGGTCATTCTCTTAAAAATGATCACACTTACAAAATAATAAAAATAACAAACTCCTAGTCCCCCTCTCTGAGGTTATAAAAGCAGTAACAATAGCTGAGGAGAGGAGGGATTCTGAGTGGTTGAATTGCATACAGGGACTGGAGGAAGCTCTAAAGATGCAGTTTCTGTGATTCATCACTATACTCAGATTCATTTTTCCCGATAAAGTTTCACTTGTATTATCCCTACCCTGTTGTTAATTCTTCAAATAAGATACTATAAGTAACCCCAATAAACTACTTGCCTTACTAAGCTAGACTTGGGGGAACCATTTCTTTGTTCTCTTGTCCTTATATTATCTTGACTGAATAGATATTTGTTTACATAACCCCCCCCAATTCATAGAATATCACTATATTCACATTTGGTTAAATATTAAATTTATTATGATTTATAGTGTATCATAAATGTTATCATGCATAATAAATAAATGTATTTTAAGATGAAAAGGACAATCTTGTAAATCATATATTTTATGCTCAATTTATTTGATACATTTTTAAAGCAAGATTATATACAATTGAAAGACAGAACATTTAGACTTGTGGGTATTGAAATGCTGAAGTTTTGGACCAGGAAAAGTAGAGAACAATCACTAGATTTGGTTTGGCCTTTGTTTTATAGAAAGGAGGTCAGTAGTGTGACTTGAAAACACAAGTGGTAGACTCTAGAATTCTAAGAAATATGCATCTCTAAGATATCAAGTATACAGCTATAATACACACTCAGATGCAGTTCTCTTCTTGTTAGATATTGAAGGAAAACTGATGAAGGGCTGTAAATATTTTCATATCTGTGGATGCCTAAGGATGCTCATCAGCAAGAGGATTAAATCACTCTGTTTTGTTTGCATTTATTGTATTTGAAAAATAAAACACCAACATACATATTTTTACCATTATTACTCTAAAGCCATTGTTCTCAAATTTACCAATGCTGGAACCCTTTAATACACATATACATCATGTTCTGATGATCCTCAACAAAAAATTACTTTGCTTCTTCCTAACTGTAATTTTGCTACTTTTATGAATCATAATGTAAATGTCTGATATGCCACCCCTACAAATGACTGATTTCAATGTGACAAGAGGAAAGGGGAAGGAATGAAGAGAAATGCAGAGAAAAGATGAAATGAAAATAACCCAGATGATTCTATACTTATTAATTTATTTCAGATTAAAGTAGTTTACATGTAAATGCAAAATACAGAATTTAGTGAACAAACAAAATTAAATATAGGACAAAGCCATTACAACAAAAAGCATTTTAAACCATGAAAGTCTTGAAAATGAAATTCTGATTCAATAGAAAATCGATCATATAAAAATACTTATCACTTATTAAATATTGATTCTAGGTATCCATGTCTAATACAAAATTTGAAAGTCATTCATTGTAATTGTAATCCACTACTAAAGGGAAAAGTGCAAAAATTATATTATAGACTCAAACAAACAAACACTGCCATAAAATCATGTGGCTATCATTTCATTCAACAGTGAAAATAAACACTAGTCATTTAAGATAATTCATATAGGAAAATTATCTCATACTACTCTTATTTAAATCACTACTAGAATTTTGGTGGAGTCAATATGCAATAAGAAAGGGTGAAAAACACATCAGACATAATCATGAAAAAGGAAATCATAACACTGTAATTACAGAGCTAATGTTTCCATAGAAACCAACAAAGTCATAGGGCTCTAAAGCAGAAATCAAAAGAAAAGGAAAAGGAAAAATCTGTCAGATCTAAGAATTCAGCAAAGATAAGATAACAAACTTGATGCAATTAAAGACCAAACAAGCATTTACATATTAATGACTAATGCAAAACACAGTGGAATTTACAAGTGTTTCAAAGTACATGAAGTGCTTTGATACGTAAGTTTGCTTAATGTTTACTAAGAAAATTTCAAAGGTATGACATAGGAAATGTAGAACAATATGAATAAATTTAGTTGTTCATATTACTTGTTTGAGGGGTAGGTACGGCGAAAGCATTGGTACTTCCTGAAATGATCAATAGGGTAATATAACTGATATTTTTATTAAATATTGCATAAAATTATGTTTTGAAATTAACATAGAAAATAAAGGAATGCCTTTTACAGATATTCATTCAAGAAAAATTCTACATCTGAAAATTAGAGTGTGGGAGTCATTATTGTATAGCTTAATCACATGTCAGTATTAGGTGGAAATATTTGAGAAGAATGGCATTCATTCTTATTTCTAATACATAAAAGTGATACTTCTAAGTAAATGGAAATGATAGTCATTCTTGATTTTGATAAAGTGCCAAATATGTTGATTTATGTGTGTTTAGCAGGCTTCAGTCAAGAAGATATAATCAGTAAGGAAAGCAACAAGTTCACAAATGGAAATCGGAAGAGAAGAATCTGTGGAAGAGAAGATTGTCTTGTCAAAGGTCTCATTCTTCCTCCCATTTCTTGAACCCAGCATTAGTGGAGTATGTATATTCCAATCATACAAATATAATAACTTTAAGTAATAACTTCTGTAAAATTCAGAAATATAAATAAATTCTCCTTAGATTTTTTTTATTCTTAAAAATACTATTTTGCAGATAAAATATTACATCAATTTTTCTATAGCTGGTTGGTTTTTTTTTCCAGTTTTAGATGTTTTTTAAATTTAGTGTGTACTTGGTTTGATTTCTGTATTTTTTTCTGATTTCTACTTGTCAACCTACTCATAAACCATTACTTTGTGTGTATTATGATTTATTGATGTTCCATGATGTACATCAATGTTAGGTCTATTATATAAGTTTTTCTAGATTTTTTTTTTTGCTTACTTTCACAAATAAATTTAAAGGTCTAATAATATTCCAAGAAAGTGAGTTTTCAGCAAAATTTCAAACTGTTTTAAAAAGAACACTATGGATATATCATTGTGCCATTTACTTTTCTATTTAAGAATGTCATGATTTTTAGATATACTTATAAATTTTGATTACTCTTCAAGTACAAAATGTTTTTAAATTACTTCCTCTTCCTTTTAAATGTCATTTCTATATTATGAAGTTATTTAGTGCCTTTTCTTACACATACATGATTTATATTTAACTCACAAAGCATACTTAATAATCAATATTTTGGATCATCTTTTCTTTATCATGATCTAACTCACAATAATATTTTTCTTGGATTCATCAAGATTTTGGTTTAATTGTTCTTATTTTTTATATGTATATACCTAGTTTTTCATTCCTGTGTATGAAGACATTGTTTTAACTTAATTTTATTTTATTTATGAGGTTATAATATAATTACATAATGTCTCTCCTCCATTTTCCTACATGCAAACCTTCCTTCTACTTTTCTTAACTTTCTTTTAAATTCGTGGCTTGTAAAGTTTTGTTCCATAATACATGTATAAATATATATGTACTCATAAATCCCTGCTCAGTCAGAATAATGTCGCTTGTACTTATGTCTTCAGGACTAAGCATTGTATATTGGATAGCCAATTGATGTGCTCATCCGTTGGGATGACTCTCTCTCTCTCTCTCCCTCTCTCTCTCATACTTATATAACTGAATATTTGTGCAAGATTGAGGCCTGTTGGTCTTTTCCATTTTTACTTTATCATATCTATTCTGTTTTTCCTTGTTCAACTCATGTCCAAGCAGTCATATTGGTAAGCGGTTAAAGGTACAGCTTCTGACTTTTCAAGAAGGCAGTGGTTCAAAGGAACTCCCTGATCCTCTGACTCTGACAGTCTTTCTGTCCCCCCTTCTATTATGTTCCTTGAGATTTAGTCAATGTGTAGTCCTATTGCCTTTTCTAAAGTCTGTTTGCTACACATCACTCAACACTTGCCATTTTTCACATCACAATAAGCAGCATAACTGAAGGTTCACACCAACACTTCCATGTTAATTTAGAAGAATGTGTAAAGGTGTTCAGCTTACCTTCAATTGTTCAACGCCATTCAAGCTGCTGTCACCTGCATAGAAGCCAGGCATTAACATTCCGAGCTTAAATTTTTTTCTCTTCAACAGAAACTGTCAATTAATATGCTGATATGCAAGTCAAAGACCAAAGGATACGACTAAATACAGTTGGATTTTGATAATTAGCATCTCTGAAGATTGATTTAAGACACATTTTCTGGAGTATATATATATATATATATATATATATATATATATATATATATATATATAATTGAAGTAATTGTCTCTGAGGCTTACTCCCTTAGTCTGCTAACTTAGGCCTAGTCCTGGAAGCTTCTGGCCTTTCTAGAAATAAAAAACGGCTTTTAACATTTAGTATACAATATAAGAAATATACACAAAACCTCATAGAAACACAAAATCACAAGCCATAATAAAATGGCAAAAGACAAGTAAGACACACACACAAAAAATATCCCAGTCCGATCATTATGAGTTAAAAAGTCTACAAAAATACCATCTACTGCTGGGCGTGTCCCTGCTCTTAATCAGTGTTTGTATACCTATTGAGACTCTCTTGAAGAAAACTTTTTTTTTTCTTTACACACAGGCATCAACTGCAGATAGTTTCTTATCAAGGAGTAGGAAATCATCTCTACTTTCACCTCCCAGTGCTAGGGTTTTCTCTGATTTTAATCTATTTGTTCATAGACTGGCTCCTTGAAGATATCTATTTATGCCCTGTGACACTTACCACCATTCTGTGACTCATTACAACCATTCTGTGTCCTTTTCCACATAGCATCTTGATCTGTAAGTGACAGATCATGTGGGGCTGTGGTTGTGTGGGAAAGAGGGGAGTGGGAGAGAAACCACATTCTGCCAGAGTTCCAGTGTTCTGGAACTCTGGAGACAGTCTATGGTTTTAGAGCTTTATTGTAGAAAGGCAGGGAAAAGAGAGAAGGTAGAAAGAGAGAGAGAGAGACCAGCCATGGCCATGTGGAGAGAGGGGGAAGAGAGAGAGAAAAGAGGGTTAGAGAATAAGAGAGGTAAAAGATTAGAGAGAGAGGTGGGAAGGGAAAGAGAGAAAAGGAGAGTTAGAGTAAGAAAGCTAAAAGAGAGTGAGGAGGGGCCAAGCAGCCCAACTTAGAGTGGGCTGGCTATCTTACTGTTGCTAGGTAACTGTGGGGAGGAGTCTAGCCAGAATGCTAGAAACTTGGGACATTATCTACATGACTGCTAGCCACACACCTCACTTGTGGGAGCTATGGGGGCGGTAACTTTGACAGGAGCCAGGGGTACAGGAGACATGATTGAATGCCTTTCTTCCCAGGTAGGTGGAAATTACCACACATTGGTTACCACAGGGGTTCAAAACCTCAGCTCAACTGGAGACCAGGCTGTCTGTGCATAGCCCATTGCCCCACAAGATCATGCTAGGTAGAATGTAGGGGAAAAGGAACACTTACTCAGAATGGGAGGAGTATAAATTTGCCCAGCTACTATTGAAATCATAGGAAGCTACTATGGAAATGGCTGTTCCTCATGATTCAGTTATAAATCAAAAGTACTTCACATCCTATTTTCAGAGGTGTTTGCTTATTCATGTTCATTGTTTCTCTATTCAGAATAGCCAGAAATTGGATACAGCCAAAAGAGTCATCAACAGATACATAGATAATAAAAATATGTTACATTACACAATGGATCATTATATAGCTGTTAAATGAAATTGTAAAATTTGCAAGTAAATTCAGATAGAAAACCATCATATACAGTAAGGCAAATCAGACCCACAAAGAAAATATTCTGTATTTTTTCTTACACATGGGTGCTAGGTTCTAAGCCTTTGATAGGTGCACTCCAATGAAAGCCTGGAGTGAGAGATTTACTTGTGAGAAGTAGAAAAGAGGGCTTTGGAAGGAAGGTGGGAAGATTCAACTAAACAAATATTCTACTACCAAGTAAAACCTTCAGTGTAAGAACTGGTTTACATCTACATTTGATCTAGTTGAGGCAATCAGTTCTAATCTTCTGGCTCCTCAGTCTATGACTCATTTTGCCTTCATCTATATCTACCTTTTTATTTCTCTGCAACTGGGCCCTGTACCACCGTCCCAGTATAAACTTCCTTCTTTTCAGTGCTGTCCTCTAAAATAGCTTCCCTTTCCTTTCTGTTCTCATGAAAGTTGGGCATTTCCTACTCTGACAAGTCTTTCTCTGATTTGCCACTTTGTCTGCTCCTCAATTAGACATCACTTTCAAACATGGCTGCTTCCTTCTAAAAACTAACTTTACCTTCTTTTTTAAATATTCTATTTATTTATTTATTTATCTATCTATTTATTTATTTATTTAAATCAAAGGTGTACAATAACCAGGTAGAGGAATTTAATGTATGTGCTAATGTTGAGCCACAACACAATAAGAACAGTTTTGTTTTGTTTTGTTTTGTTTTGTTTTTCAGTAAAACTAACACAGTCTTGGGGTTCACACCATGATCATATATCTTGTAACATGCTTGTTTCTGTATAGGCAAGTCAACAAGAGTGTCCTTGTTTGTGAAGACCTTAAGAAGATCCTGGATTCCCAGTAGCTAGCATTAGAGTTGTAAGTAGCCTAAAATTGATACCGGGAACTGAACTCAGGTCTTCTGTAAGATTGGGGCTTATTCACAACTGCGAGTCTCCTTTCCAGCACTGTGATACATAATATTCAGCTACAAAATAGAGTTGACTTTTTAAAGTGTTATTAATACAGAGATATTTTAAATTTTTAAATTTATTTATGCTTTTAAGTTGTGAATTAATAATGTATTTGGAGTTAAATTACCAAGTGGAGTAAAGCCCTGTTATTCTTCTTTCTTTCTTTTTCCTTTTTTTAAACCCATGATCTAGGATTTATTCAACTTAAACTTTAAACAGGTGAAGGGTGGTTAACAAACAGTGGATGTACAAAGACAAAAAGTTAGGAAAATGATTCATAGACAAATGAGAATTGAATGACCACATAGAAGTTATTAGAATTTAACATTTCTAAAGTTGAGAAACACAATAACTCATTTGAAATTGTCAGTAAGGTGTTCATTATTGATTCTACAAAGCAGAAAAAAAAAGAATCAATGACCTTATATACTTATTATTTGAAAGCATTGAATTAGTGAAGCAAATGAAAAAGAATGAAAAAAAAAAAGCAAACAAATGTACAAATGGACTTAGCTGCTATCATAATGCTGACATCTCTACATTAGTGGGAATTCCAGAAGGGGCATAAAGACATACAGTTGTTAAAACTAAATATAAACCTTCCTAATTTTTAAAAATTAAATTTGTATATGTTGTATGTTAGTTATAAATTATTCTCCTAAATGTTATATTATCACTTTTTTTGCTTTGCTCTTTTCTGTTGTTTCTTTTTTTATTTTCTCAGAATTTCTGCGATGTATTCTGATCACTCTGATTCATTCTTACCTCAACTCCTAGGCCCAGGCCCATTCGCTATCTGTGTCTTTTTCTATTTCCTTTGTTTCTTTTTCTAAATATTTGTATGTCGGGCAGTGGGTGGTGGGGGAATAAAGGGAGAAGAAGAAAACCCAAGTCCTGCCAGCATTCTGGTGCTCTGGGCAGGCAGACACAGAGGACTGCCACACACTCTCCACATGGTCCCAGGTGGGTGTCTGGCTGTGGAAAGCCACAGACCCCAGCCCGCCCGAGGGTGGACAAGGGGCAGTCCTAGGTCTCTGGGCCTCATGGAGGCCATAAATAACAGGTTCTCAGTCTAGGGCATCCCACACACCACTGGAAACTATAGAACAGCTAAGAACAAAGTGAAGGCCCCAAGGGTGGTTCTGTCTTCCTTAGGGCTGAAGAGAGGAGAGCAGAGAGAGAAGGGTCACTGGGTGGTTCCCACACTGGTGAGAGTCCTTTGTCCTGTCTCTGGTGGGAGCATAGGAAGGACTTCTGGCAGGAAGTTATGTAAGGCTCTTTAGGGGAAAACCTTTTCCATCATTCAAGCATGGCTTGCCTTGATGAAAAGAGGTAGTCTATGGTTTTGAGCTTTATTGTGGAAAGACAAAGAGAAAGAGAGAAGGTGAGAGAGAGAGAGAGAGAGAGAGAGAGAGAGAGAGAGAGAGAGAGAGGAGAGAGAGAGGAGAGAGAGGCCATGGCCACGTGGAGAGAAGGGAGGAAGGGAGGAGGAAAAGGAGAGCTAGAGATGAGAGTAAGAAATGTGAGAGCTTAAGAGATAGAGGAGGTCCTAATCAGCCCCTTTTATAGTGGGCTGGGCTATCTTGTAGTTGCAGTGTAGTTGTGGGGACGAGCATAACTGGCTATTGTCAGGTAACTGTGAGGGTGGAGTCTAGCTAGGATGTCAGGAGCTTGGGGCTTTGTCTGCATGATTGTTAGGAACATAATTATGGAGTTGGGGACTCTGTGATGTCAGGTACTGGTCTCTGGGAATGTGACTCACTGTTCTGTCCCTTATAGAGTTTTCTACTGCGTCTCGGGAGCAAGTCTCACTCAACCAAAAGAGTCTGCCCTTTATGGTCCCACATTTGTATACACATCTAGTCCAATCTGTGCTGTGCTACCCATGAAGTCTTAGCTATATCTCTCCAGTGAAGGGTGCTCAATTGGCCAAAAGACTTGTTTCCTTTGAGGAAACTGACTCTGCCTCTTTTCAGAAGCTATCAATTGTCAATACCTCCAATACTAGGCGTAGGACTTGAATGCTCAACTACTGTCTCCAAACTAGGAATTTTGTCTTGTTAAGGATTTCAGATGCTATAACAACCACTGTGATTTCAAATTTCTAGTTATGCCCAGAAAACTTGCAGTTATGCATAACCTCTAGTTGACTAGTATTGTAGTTTTTCTCCCCTTCAACTACAATGAGCCCCGAGTGAAGGGCATGTGATAGAGATGTGGCATTTAGGGCTAAGGATTTCATTATCTATTATTCTTGGCACTCTGATGTATGTTCATGAATATGTTAGTGATCATCTAGTTCAGAAAGAAGCATCTCTGATGAGGTTTAACAGAAACATTTGTGTATATGTTTAATTCATTTGAAGTCAGTTTAATACTATGTTCATTTAGTAGAGCAACAGTAAAAGTTGTTCTCCTAAGACACATTATCTGCCTAAACAAAGGTTGCTTCGAAAGTAAATAAAAACTTGGAATAAATCGATCCAAAGGAGTGAAATATTTGTTTTCAAAGGTGATATATAATTGAGAATGATATTGATTCTCTTACTTGCACATTCCAAGTGCTAGGATCACATATGGGCATATTCACTACTGAACACTATTTCTTTATTTTATTTTATTCTCTCTCTCTCTCTCTCTCTCTCTCTCTCTCTCTCTCTCTTTGTGTGTGTGTGAGTGTGTGTGTGTGTGTGTGTGTGTGTGTGTGTTTCTCTGAGTATCTTGAGACATGATATATGGAGAACAACTTGAAGAGATTGATTCTGTTTTTTGATTGTTTTTCCACCATGTTGATACCAGGGATCAACTCACATCAGCCGGCTTGTAGGCAGGCACCTTTGCCTACTGATTCATATTACAGTTGCACTATTTAAATTCAGATGTGCTAGAATTTTCAGAAGATAATTGAATAGTAAGGTCAAGAAAGGCAGTTTTAATTTTTAGTATTTTAGTACTAATAATGTTTGAGACTTTTGTAGATATATCTTAGGCAGAGAACTTGAAAATACCCATTATCTTGATAAAGGAGTACAGGTTCATTCTAGAAGCTTGTACCTTCTCTGAAAAGAAGAAATATTTTTTACAAGGTTTATTACAATGCTGAGGTGATTCAATATATTTTTTATTACATTTATTCTTTAAATTTGTAAGGAATCAGTATTAATAAATTTTAACTCTTATGTTGCACACAATTATATTGTGTCATAGAATATCATTGTAGAATTTAGATTTTTACTAGTAAATACAGATCTATGTTCTCTTATTTTCTGTTTTACGTATTTACACTATATTTGCATAATTTTAGCTCAAATTTGATTGTGAAATATGTGACTCAATTCTTCTTGGGAAAAGGTAATTTTGTGTTCATTTTTACGTTTATTCACTTTTTTCTATTTTCTACCTAAATTTAGCAGGACTTCATTCCATGGATTAAGGGTCAGTTTCTTTCAAGATGTATTTTTACTTTTTTTATTAGATATTTTCTTTATTTACATTTCAAATGTAATCTCATTTTCTGGTCTCCCCTGAGAAAATCCCCTCCCCTGGCCTCTCCGCTGCTCACCAATTCACCTACTCCTGCTTCCCTGTCCTTGCATTCCCCTTCAATGGGGCATTGAGCCTTCTCAGGTCCAAGGAACTCTCCTCCCATTGATATCCAACAAGGCCTTCCTCTGCTACATATATGGCTGGAGCCATGGGTCCCTCCATGTGTGCTTTTTGGTTGATGGTTTAGTCCTTGGGAGCTCTGAAGGTACAGCTGGTTCATATTGCTGTTCCTCCTATGAGGCTGTAAACACCTTCAGCGCCTTTGGTCCTTTCTCTAAATCCTCCATTGTGAACCCTGTGCTCAGTCCAATACAATTACTGAACCCAGACATTTTTGGATGCAACAAGTACTTGCTGACAGGAGCCTAATATAGCTGTCTCCTGAGAGGCTCTGCCAGAGCCTGACAAACAGAGAGGTATATGCTCACATCCATCCATTGGATTTGTTACAACTTTTACTCCAAATGAGAAGAGGCATTTGATGAGAATTTAGGTTTAGATGAGGCCAAGAGGTAGATTTCATGCAAGTGAACTTCTCTTCTCTGAAAATAAAGAGGACACTAAAACTGTCTTTTGTCCAAGTAACAGGTATAACATTAGAGAAATTCTATCAAATTTATTGGGAAAGCCCTCTCTCAGAACCAAATGCCGCCATAGTGGACAAGAATTTTTCAGTTTTCAGTCCTAAGAAATATATTTTATTTGTAAATTCATTTTTTTNTATATATATATATATATATATATATATATATATATATATATATATTCTAATATAGCCTGATGGCTTCATATACATTTTCTTGTATATTTTCTATTGTGTGTATTTTGTACTGTACAACAAATTTGTACGGATTTTTTTCCTGTGGTAGGTTACCTTCTTTTATTCATAGAATTACTCACTTGCTTATCATTCTTTTTGTAGGATAGAAGCATTTATGAGCCCTCCTTCATGCAGTTTGGCTTGATCATTGGTATCCTTAAGCTCACCTTTTGATGTTCATGTTGATGTGACTATATTCCCATTGCTTCTCATGTCACATGCTTTACAACATTACAGCGCAGCCTGATCATTTGGCTTTCACAGGTTTTACATTTCTTATTTAAAATTGTTCACTGAACCTTAGTTTTATGTTTTCTATTTAAGTTTCTCCATCCATTGGATTTTTGATGGAATTTTATTGGTAAAATATCATTGTGAGGCAGGAATACAGTTACCCCATGTAGAGTACCAATGAAGCCAAAACAAAGGTTCTCCCCAAGGCTAATTTAGTGAACCTATGAGAGGGTGGAATGGGTACTTATACAAATGAAAAGAGGCATTTGGTGAGAAGCACAGATGGCCTAGTTGGTCATCATTGGGAATAAAGGCCCCTTGGTATTGAAAACTTTATATGCCCCAATACAGGGGAATGCCAGGGCCAAGAAGTGGGAGTGGGTGGGTAGGGGAGCAGGGCAGGGGGGAGGGTATAGGGAACTTTCGGGATAGCATTTGAAATGTAAATTAAGAAAATATCTAATAAAAATCATGAAAAATTGAGATTCAGGAAAAAGGAAAAAGAAGCCTGCCACATCCCAGAAGACCCCTGTGCTTTGCTTGTTAGTCCGTCCGCCAATCTTTTATCCTTCACTAATTATGTTTGTTAGTTTTGCATCAACTTGTAATAGGTTAGGGACATCTAAGAAGAAAGAACTTCAATTGAGAAAATGGTCTGTAGATAAGTCTGTGAAGACAGGTTCTCTTGATTCTTTAATCAAGAAATAATGATTGATGTAAGAGTATCTAGTCTAGGGTGGGCAGTTTCACCCTGGGAAATGGGTCCTGGGCAGTGTTCAATATTAGCCAGTATGCAACTTGCTCTGTTTTCTGCCTGTTTCTGCTTTCAGTCTTTCTCTAACTATTATCAATGATGAAGAGTAAATAGATAATGTGAGTAAAATGAATTTGTTTTTTCTCATCAGGCTTCTTGTGTTCATGGTCAGTATCAAAACATAGAAAATTAAAAGAAGACAGAAATCGATACTAAGATCCTGAGGCATTTCTGTGACAGACCGAGCTATGTTTTTCAGGAAGATTTTCCTGCTTTTGTAGTATTGGGTTGGAGGAGCCATTGAAAATTCCAAACAATTATCTGTTGTGAGAACTTTAAAGATAATGCTGAGAGCAGGGCAGTTGCTGTAAAGTTGGATCATGAAATTATGAATGTCTTAATAACTATATCAGGTCATTTTGTGATATTTTGAACTAAGAATCTTGCTTCTGGTCAGGTGGACCAGAGGAGTCAGCTACAATTATAATTAGATTAATGGAGTTGAAGTGAAATCTTCTGGGAGTTATTTTCAGGGACAACACAAAGAAACTGTAGTCCAGAGAAAGCCAAAGTGGCATTTTATACAGGCAGAGAAAGTTAGTATTGTGTTAGAATCTCCAATGTGAAATTGCTTTTGAAGGCATGGGGTGTCATGGAGAGCAATGGAGACTTGGTGAGATAAGAGGCCGTTAGCGGCCACAAGTAAAACATCTTAAATTCAGGATTTAAGATGTCACAGAGAGATCCTGATGATTGGCATCTTGTGGCAACATGGAAGACTCAGAAAATAAGCCAGGATGCCATTGGTAAAGGGTAGCCTTGCAGACACTGGAACACTGGAAATGCCAGGACTGTGGAGGAACTACCAAGGACAGCAATGAAGGTGCCAAGGAGCTGACCTGAGGCTAGGAGATAAGCTAGATATATATGCTATAGAGGGCAGAGACAAAGACTTGGAATTGCTCAGGTCTTTTGGACCCCAAGGGATTAAGAGTGACTCACAGATGTTCAGCACTGAACTTTTTACACTGTTGAAATTTTGTAAGGAAGTATATCACTCATTTTGTTTGTCTGTTTGTTTTTAAAGATACCACACTTGATCTATTCCATATATTTAAAGAAAACTCAGGTTCTTTTAATTTGTTGTTTTCATATTTATAATTTTTGACATCAGTGTTTTTTTCAGAGAATTTGACTTTGGAGTGTTGAAAAGGTTTAAAGTTTTCTTTGAACTTTATTCATGTTTATATTATGTGTATGAATATATTTTCTCCATGTATACCTGTTTGTCACATGAGTATATTAATATAATAGAATTTTTAAAGTCTGGAGAAATTTTAAGACATACAGTGTTAAAACATATTGGGATACTTAAATAAAATCTTAGGAATGAATAATAAAGGAAATACTATGGTATAATATTGATGCATTGTCTTTTTTGATTATTGATGTGAGAAGGCACACTCCCATGTAGGCAGTGTTTCCTTCAGGCAGAAGGCCCTGTGTTTTATAAGAAAGCAAGCTTAGAAAGCCATGGAAAGTCCTGGGGTATGCGAAGCACAGAGCAGGCCCTATGTGCGACCGCTGGGTTCAGAGGAGAGATGCAATACCTCTACTGGGCATATATCCAGAAGATATTCCATCTGGTAACAAGGACACATGTTCCACTATGTTCATAGCAGCCTTATTCATAATAGCCAGAAACTGGAAAGAACCCAGATGTCCCTCAACAGAGGAATGGATACAAAAAATTTGGTATATTTACACAATGGAGTACTACTCAGCTATTAAAAACAANATCAGTGGGAAGAGAGGCCCCTTGGTTATGCAGACTTTATATGCCCCAATACAGGGGAATGCCGGGGCCAAGGGGTGGGAGCGGGTGGGTAGGGGAGCAGGGCCGGGAGGGGGGAGGATATAGGGAACTTTCTGGATAACACTTGAAATGTAAATGAAGAAAATATCTAATAAAAGTTGAAAAAAAAAAAAAAAAAAAAACAAGAAAGCCATGGAAAGAAAACTGTTAGAAGCTTTTCTGCATAGTTTCTCTCTGTGTCCCTCCTTCAGTTCTTTCTCTGATGTTCAGCACTGAACATCAGTGATTGACTGTAATTTTGATATAAAAAAATGAAACTTTCCCTCCCAAGTTATGTTGATCATGGTGTTTAGCACAACAATATAAAGCAAATTAAGATAGTAACTATTCATTCCTTATATAATCTTAGGGCATGAACTCATGAAGCATGTTAACTTTTGAGCTTCCTGAAGATTGAATGCTTTTTTGTGAGCAATTTGAGTCAATCCTCCATTCCATTGTGGCTGTTGAGCTGAAATAACAGCTGCATGACACAGCCTGAGTACTCACAGGGTAGTTTCTATAAGGACAATCCCTGATGTTATTATTTTCTGTAAAATAAATGTTGCTTGTAGAATTGTTTTTTATTAAACCTAGAAACACCTGCAAAACCAGATACTTTTAGAAAATACTTATTTCATTAGAACACCTAAGAGCATTTCATTCAAGAATAAATATTAAAATGTATAAAATTTTCTTATACCTGAATGCAAATAAAATTTTTAAGCTGTCAGTTTTACTCCCGTTTTAATGAACTTACCTTGTATTAGTAACTAAATTTGATTATTTTGTTACTGATCTTTCCCAGCATTTTCACAATGGTTACAAATTCCATCTTGTTTCTATTTATCCATAACTCTTTCTATTTAATTTCCTCATTCTAGCATCTGTAAATTTAATTCATTTTCCCAACATTTTGTGATACCAAAAATGAAAATGTTTCATCAAATAAATAAGATACCAAAGTGCCTGAAACCAGCTTTGTGAGCTCCATTGTTCTCATCTCACCAGCAATATCCCCACTGTGTCTTCTAGTTCGTATGACATAGGGATTTTTTTTATTTCATATTTATAGTTAATGGTTTTAATTGCTCTCTGACATGTTTTCTGAAAGTTGATTTAAATGGAATTTCTTGTAGCAGTGAAATAGATGGACCTTTCTACTCTGGGTTAAGCAAAGCAATATGCTCAGGGCTGTGAGCTTTCTGTAGATATATTGCTGGGGGCTGAAATCATGGTTAATCTCTATGGCCTTCTTGGCTTCAATATATACTAAGTCTGCTTTGGAAAAGTTGGCAGGAGATTATGGGCTAGAAAAATATTCCTATTATGTGTGGGAACTTTAACTTGTGTTCTTTATGTCTTAAACAAATCAATAAACAAAAATTTTAAAAATGAAACTAAAATGCAAGTTGAAAGTTTTGTCCATGAGCTGGGCCTACAGCTGGAATGGATTTGATTGAAAGAAGGATCATTAATGGGAAGCAAATTTAGCTAGAGGAGAAAGCACCACTGAACAAGTACAAGGAAATCGAGATAAATTGCTTCTATAACCAATTCTAAGAAACTGACTGTGTTTATGTGTTTACAATATTCATTTCTAATGTAGAGATAAGGTAACTCAGGACATGCATGTACTCAATAATAAGTGGACATAAGTTTTTGTTTGTCTGTCTGTTTGTTTGTTTGTTTGTTTTGTTTTTTAAGGCATAAAATACCCAAGATATCCAAAAAACAGTATACAGAACTCATAATGTCAACGGAATGAAGGGCTCAAGTCAGGATGCCTCAGCCCCACTTGGGAAAGAGAAGAGAGCAATCATAAGTGGGGAGGACGGGAGGGATTTGGGAGGAAAAGGGTACAGGGTTAGTGGGAGCAGAGAACCTGATCTGGTATTGGATGAGGGAAGAGAACTGAAGCCCCCGAGGGCCAGCAGAAAAATGGAAACAGGCAGCCTGGGGAGGTAGGAGGTTGCTGGGACCCTCAGATTGCACCAGAGACCTGGGAGGTGAGAAAATCTCAGGACTCAAAGGAGGGACCTTAGATGAAATGACCAACAGTAGGGAGAGGGAACTTATAGAGCCGCATCCAGCAGGGAGAAGGCATCAGATGAGGGAGGGGGTTGCCATTCCACCTTCAAAACTCTGACCCATAATTGTTCCTGTCTGAAAGAACTGCAGGGATGGAAATGGAGAAGAGTCTGAGGGGAAAATGTCCAGTGACAGGCCCAAAGTGGGATCCAGCTCAAGGGAAGACCCAAGGCCTGACACTATTGCTGAGGCTATGGAGCGCTCACAAAAA
The DNA here is from genome assembly GCA_902729485.2 of Mus minutoides. Lineage (NCBI taxonomy): Eukaryota > Metazoa > Chordata > Mammalia > Rodentia > Muridae > Mus > Mus minutoides. The sequence continues at coordinate 11,462 of CACVCL010031585.1, read as the reverse complement.
TGGACCTAGTGTGATGTGATGACATTTCAGAAGATCCAACAAGCAGTTGAAAGAGTCAGATGCAGATATTTACACCTAACAATGGACAGAAGCTTCTGACCCCTGTGGTAGAATTAGGAAAAGGTTGAAAGAAGCTGAGGACGAGGGTGGCCTGTAGTAGCACCAGCAGTCTCAATTAACCTGGACCCCCAAGATCTCTCAAACACTGGACCACCAACTAGGCAGCACACACCAGCTGATACAAGGCCCCCAACATGTATACACCTAACCCTCAAGAGACTGGAGTCACCAGGGAGTTTAGAGGTCAGGTGGGGTGTGGGGGTGAGGGATGTAGACATCCTCTTGAGACAGGGTGGTAGGGAGGAGGTTATGGTTTTGGAACAGTTGGAGGGTGGACGTGGAGGGGAATACAAGATGGAGTATAAATAAATAAATAAATAAATAAATAAATAAATAAATAAGACAAGGCATGTACATACAAGCAACAGTAAAAACAAAAGAAAAGAAAACAACACAAAACCTTCCAGTTCAAAAAACTAATGGCCATTAGTAAAATACTAGGAGAAAAGAACCAGAAATGCCTATATGACACTTATATACCCGAGTGTATTTTGTTTTATGTATTTTGTTTATAATGTCATAAATACTTTAGATCCTAGAAAGAGAAAGTTAAACAAAAGGAAATATATAGATAGTGACTACTAAATGGAAGCCAGAGATGACAAGTGAAAAACCATAAATGTTTATCAAGATCTTGGAATTTGGTTATTTGTCGAAATTAATTTAGTAAAATTCATTTGTAATTGGGGTATTTCTTAATTTTAAGTTGCTCAATGCAAATGTTGCTGACAAGACTAGACTTGGAAAACACAGTGATACTTAAATGATGTGTAATGAAAATGAGAGAGAAAATGCTGATTTAACTAAAATGTATAATGATGGTTAAAGAAAATATTCTTCAGAGGGAAATATTATATTTTGTTCTTTACATTACAAAACTATGAATTTAACTGTATTATACAGAACAAAAAATTTTGTCTGATGTAAATAAATAGAACTTATTAAATAAACATGTGGAATAAGAAATTATCTCCTTAGTTATATATGCATATTTTATAGAGTGGAGCCAATTGCCAGAATAAATACTATGTATAATTCATGAAATATTAATGGAGTAACATTATTTAAACTTCTAATAGTCACTGTAATTTTTAAAGATAAATAATGTTAACACTTTATATTCCACTTAATATTAAAACAAACAGTATAACATATATTCTTGGATATCACATTGTCAGTTAGGATGAGGTACATATTTTTTATTATGATACATTTAATTCATGGCACCAGATACACTACTCACTAGTTTAGAGAAGGGTTCTTTAGAGAAGAACTATAGAATGAAACACATATATATATATATATATATATATATATATATATATATATATATATATATGTGTGTGTGTGTGTGTGTGTGTGTGTGTGTGTGTGTGTACACTGGGATCCTAAAGACATAGGCTCTAAAGCCAGTGAAGGAAGTGACTTTTAGGTAAGAGCAAGGCAAGCAGGAAAATAGCAACTACCAGAAGGAGTGGTCAAGCTAGAAGGTCAATATTACCACCTCAAAGGATGCAGATTTAGGATGGGTCTTCCCATTTCAAACAATTCAATCAAGAAAAATCCCTGACAACTGTACCTAGGCATTTGGGAGTAATGAATCCCAGAAGTAGTCAAGTTGATGACCACCACACTCATTCTAGAAATAATGATTTAACAGAGTGTAGTGGACATAACGATTTCTATTACCTGATTGTAAACTTATTAGAGAGAATTGTAGAATGAGAGATGGAGACTCTGGGTTCAACCCTCAGCTCCATCCAAAGATATATATATGTATCCAAATATATATATATATATATATATATATATATATATATATATATATATATATATATGGATACATGTACATATACACATACGCATACGCATATGCATACACATATGCATACACAAACATATACATATACATATACATATACATATACATATACATATACATATGCATATGCATATGCATATACATATACATATACATATACATTTACATAATGTTTGCAAGCTATTCTACTGATTGTTGAGAGCACAATAGGCCTTTTTGATGATGTCCATTGAAAATGATTAAACAGCTTCTATAAAATTTGCAAGAAATAGAATTTTCACAACAGAACACACATAGAAACTGGTTTCTCTCTCATGTAAAAACTCCACCTCCATGGTAGGTCACATACAAGAAGCCACAGGATATATGGTTCAGTATTACTGTATTGCTTTCTTAGTCAGAATAGAGGTGCATTCTAAAGTAATGCCATGTGACTTCTTTGCCATGCTCCTTTCATTCTTCTGTTAATATAGTAAATTCAGTGTTTATTCTTCAAAGCCAAAAGTATTTCAGTTATATTCTATGTTTTTAATCTAGTAAATGAACAACTTTTTTCATTATATTTACCATACCCTATTATAATATTGTGTTTTTTCCCACAAGTATGAAAAATAGATAGAGAAAATATTGATTCTTTTTAAAATAGAATCATGGACACACAATTCTCAATAATCTCTCATTGTAATACTACAGAATTTTTCTTTAAATTTAAAGTTAAATGTATTTTGAAGAATTGCTTAATATTACTTGTAAGTTTTTCTACTCAGAATCAATTAAAATTATATAATTACAATTTCACTTAGAATCATGTAATGATTCAAAGACATTAGAAGCCACCAATAGATTTAGCTTGCAAAGCTTCATCAAGAAAGACACATTTCTTAATTTGAAATAACTGATTCATTGTAACATTTCTAAAAGTGAACATTATATTAAGAATTTAGCAACAATAGTATCCTTCAGTTTTATATGAACTACCTTACTGTATAGAAATATTAAGAACTATGAATCTGAATTTAGTTCAGCAAATATAAAATAAAAAGTAAACAAGTATAGGAATCTAAAAAAAAAAAAAAAAGAATTCTAAAAGGTGCACATCACTGAAGTGTTCAGTAACAAAACATCCAGTTAGGAGGTCAGAGGGAAAAATTAAAGTCATCATACATAACATACTTACTAATAAATCAAAACTTATAAATTTGCTTCATTCTAACTTCTCTCTTCTTTTAATTCGAGATTCCACAAGTAGTTAACTGAAAACTCTCAACTTCAAGGATAATTTACTGTGCGATTCTGTTTTCCTACAATTATGGCTTTTAACTTCAATCACTCCTCAGAGTTGGTACACAGCAAGATAAACCATCCATATGGCCTCACGATCACTTTATTTATGGTTAAGTAAACATTTATGTATTTCAATTGACTCAATCCTTGTGTTTTATGCTTTCTTTGGCATCAACTCCCTGATGGAGAATGTAGAGGGGAGAAATGAAGATTGTCTTAACTATAGTTATGTAGTAATGATGCCTGTGCAGATTCCATTCTATTTTCTTTGAACCTGTTTGCATGCAGCTACTCTTTCCTGTCAGAATGATGAGCCCATTCAAAATGTCCACACAATTTCTTAGGCAGCTATTAAAAAACATCTTAAGCTTACTGATCCACTCTTTTACACAGGCATCCAAGGGACCCAGGCACAATAGTTTCCCTATATCCTCCATTCATATGTAATCACATCAACTACTTTGCCAGATAAAGTAATTCCATTCTTGAAAAAAATACATGGATGAGTATTCTTTCACCTTTAGCAGTGTGACTTCTTGAATATAATAAGGAAAATGAATAATTATCTTCTGATTTCTGAGGGATTTGCAGCAGTGACAAAGTCTAGTTTCTGCTTTGGACCACTCTTGTTTTCTTTTATTCTTTAAATTATAAAATGATGTTTACAAGTAAGTGTAAGTGTATGTGTTCATATATGTGAACATGCATATCATAGGTATGTATATATAAATGAATTACTGGCTGTAGATCAGTTCTGCATTATGTTTCGATTAGTATGATGATTAAAGAATATTTAAATATGCAAATATCAATATGTACTAGAAAAAGCAGGATAATTAATTTTAAAATATTTTGTCATTTTTTACCATATATGAATATTGTATTTATATTATTTACTATTCTTTCCTTTATTCCACCTTCTGCATGTACTTCTAACTCCCTCTCATATTCCTGTCCTTATATTCTTTATTTATTTGTTATTGTTGCACACACATATATCTCACTTTCTCTCTTGTACATACACACATGAAAATTATATAACTTTGTATGAGTACAGGTATGTGTGCATGTGTGTGTGAGTGTGTGTGTGTATATTAACCTGCTGAGTCCCATTTGCGTTTCCCAAATATGTTGTATTTAAGGATTTCCCTTGGGAATGTATTAAGGGCTCATCATAAAAGATGATCTATTCCATAGGATATTAATAAAGTGTAGCTTTTCAACTAGGGTTAAGGTCTTGAGAGATTTACTCCTTCCAATTGACATGTCAAATGTGTTGTTATTTTTCAGGTCTTATTTAGCCAGCCACATTTCTGATTGCAGATACTGCATCCCTGTCATTTGTAGAAGGCACAATCTTTCTGAGTGCAGATACTGCATCCCTGTCATTTGTAGAAGGCACAATCTTGTCTTAGTCACCCTGCTCCTCTGGCTCTTACAATCTCTCCACTTTTTCTTCCTCAATGCTCCCTGAGCATTCTGCACATCATTGTTTGAAATATTCATGTTGACTTCCACATGTATTCATGTGTGTCTGTGCATTCAAGTATATGCTTATACCTGTAGTAAACACAAAAAGATGGCACATTACCTGGAGCCAGAGTTAAAAGGAATTACAAGCAACTTGACCTCAGTTCTAAAAACAACATTCTGTTTTTCTGAAAATTTGACAAGGGTCATCTCTTCAAACCATGGAGTATTTTAAAATAGAACTTAAAATTTTACATCGCAGAACATAAAAAATATATATATATGTGATTAATAAGACTGAGTACTACATTTAAATTTCACAGTGTTTTCTAGCTTACATCCATTTTATTCATTCCATTCACTTACAAAAAATAATTGTCATAGTTGGACAAATATTTACTCTGCTGGGGAAAACAGCTCTGTTCTCTCTTGAAGCTAGCCATGGAGAAAGTGTCAATGTGGGCAGGACTTGGTTTCTTGAGAGATTAGTGTTCCTTTCTGTAATAACATATACCTATCTAGACTTTAAGTTACTCTGATGACAGAAGCTGCAGGCCTCTGGGCCTATTGACACTCATTGCTAACAGTGTGAATGAGGTGGGGATTAAGTAAAGGATTTATTGTCAGTGCTCCTTCCTCTGCCCAGGCAGCTAGGAGCATCTTACTAACTTGGTTAGTTAACACTTTGTAAACCAGAAAAGAAAGATGAAATCACTCACAGGAAAAACATATATACAAAACTGTGAAAAATGTCTATCTCACCTTTTATTTGCTGTTTTTAGCTTATTATAGCTTTTAGACATACATTCAGACAAGCACACACACATATGTGCTCTCTCTCTCACACACGCACACACACTCAAGCCAGTTCCAGCCATCTGACTCATCACCTCCACAAGTGTTCATTAATGCTTACATATGCATATTCCTTCATATGTACATATAAACAAACATACATATACATTTGGATGGATGGATAAATGGATGGATAGATGGATGGATGGATGGATGGATGTATGGATGGATGGATGGATGGAGAGGACCCCTGCCCATGCCAACCAAGCAATCAACTTGGTTTCTATTCTTTGATTTTCTAATACCTTCCTAGACAAAAGTTCTTAGAAAACTACTTTAGAAATAAAATTTTACATCAAATGGGAGTTAAAGAAGGATGTTGATATTAAGCTCAAAGCAGTATTTCATTCGATATGATCATTATAAGTTAAAAGCAACAGTTTTTACAGGGCTTTGTCTTATTATAGCCCTTACCTGTGGCTTTATCCTTAGACCGAAAGGTTTTGCCCTGTTTACAAATTTGTTCCAGTCTGCTGCTCCTTTTGGTGTGATTATGAAAGCTCTCTATATTTCTCATTCTGCAGCCTTTACTTTCTATAGGGAGGAATGAGCACAGTCTATTCTTAATTCCAACACTTTTTACATCTTTCTATTAAAGCAGCTAAAATCATCTCTAAAAGGTTTCTTCCTAAAAATTATTTGAATCAAATCATGAATTCTATAGAACCATTAATTGATCTAAACAGCATTAATTAATGAAGTTCACCTTTATTTGATCTTCAGGAAATCTGATAAATAGAAAAGGCTAATGTCCAGGAATTATTATATTAATTTGATAGTGACTGGAAAGGCATATCAGCTACAAGAAGCAATCCTGTGATGAAGTCTCTTTGAGACTTTACTTCATAGAGCTCGCCCATCACAGACCATGTGAAAGTCATGGACCACCTGAAGGAAGGAAATCTATTAGCCTTAGCCTGACTTAAATGGTGCTTGACAAAAGTCAATATACATATTTTAAATATTCACAATTAACATCTACTAAGACAGAAATTTCAAGAATATGGCAAGTTATTTCACCTTGACACTTTGAGTATTGATTATGCTCAGAATTGCTGTCCTGTATACAATAGAAACTATGCCTTCATTTTTGCCATCAAATTACTACCTGGGGTGCTAAATGTCTTTCTCAGTTGCATCAATTTTTAAAATGCATTCAAACTACAATAAACATTCTTTGGAAAAAAAAAATAATGCCACCTCCACCTAATATTCACAGGTTTAGTGTTCCCATAAAAGTTGGATTATGAGCAATGATGTTCATTTTTAAATTTTTGAGACTTGGATAAATAATATAAAATAATTTTTAGAAATATTTTGGATAAAGATAATTCAAACATCAAGTATGTCACTTTTTTTAAAAGCAGCATTTGTAATCCATAAAACAGTTTGTATATTTTCACGTTAGTAACAATTATTTTCCCCACAATTGATTTGTAAAATGACATATTGCTTTTCATGCTGGACTGCATCCATGACAATGTGAGTCCTGATAGAGAATGGAAAATTGTTGATTTAACATTTTTTGTCCTCTCCATCTGCTTGAGAAATGCTCTTACCCTACTCCATATCAGCATCATGTCACTTTCCTGTCACAGAAACAATTTTATCATTTAAATTATAAGAAAGAATGACAATTTTATCTCTTATAATATCCCTGAGTGTACAGGGCAAAAATGATCATGTTAAAAATAGTTGACTTTTTATTTCGATTTCTGTGATAACGTCTAACAAATAAAGATCATTATAGAAAACCAGAACCAAATAAAATGCAGAATTGTGGAGCCTGGCCCCAGTGGATCTGTTTACAAAACACTCCAGAATTTAACGTTCAGGAAACACTCAAAAAAGGGAGTACTGGAAGACCAGAAGAGACAGATAATCAAAAGGTTTGTCACATGATTTTATCTTCCATGAATATCATTAGTTATATCCATCAAGTCACAGCAACATGTTAGCCCAAATGTGAGCTAAGCAAAGATGACTCCTATGATCCTGCCAAGCTAGAGAGAGAAAATTTTATGACATCTCAAACCTACACAAAGCAATGTAGGCAACCAAAGAGATCTGGGAACAAGAGAGGTAGTCTTTTCAAGGGAAGAGCACACCAACTAATTACCCATTGGCCAATAGTCTGCACTAAAATCAATATATGGGTAAATTACATTATATGGACTCAAAATATATGGATAATTAACATTATATGGACTCATATAAATAACATTATATAGAGTCTCTCTCTCTGTAGATAGATAGATAGATAGATAGATAGATAGATAGATAGATAGATATAGATATAGATATAGATATAGATATAGATATAGATATAGATATAGATATAGATATAGATAGATATAGATATGTGCATGCAATAACAATTAGTTTAAAATGAAGCCATTCATTTGAAGGAGAGAGGGTAGCCTTATATGGAAAGATCTGAAGGGAGGAAAGACAGGGGAGAAATGTAATTAAAAATTAATGTCAGCAATAAACAACAACAACAAACAAACAATTAACAAACAAAACAAAGTACAAAGGCTTGAGTTCTGATGGCCGGAACCACATACAGAGCCTTGCATCTTTTGCCTCTCAAGTTGTACCAATACCCCATTGCTAGACAGAGATCAGAGAGACAATTTCCTAATGCATGTTGCTCTAAATTGATAAGCTTCTTGTGCAGAAAACATTTCTGACCTTATCTCAAAAGTAAATTTGAAGAAATAAGTCAGGATGACACCTGCTATTAACCTATGGCATCCACAAGTCACACATTTGCATGTATCCTCACATACACATCATGAGAATATTAACAATCACATATATACCATAAATACTTATAGACACAAGTATGTTGGAGATGGAGAAATAACTGATGATGGAACATATGGAATGGTTGACCTGAAAACGCTTTGGCAAAGAAAGAAGGGAAATTAAAAGAGAGAGAGAAAAAGGAAAGAAAAAGGAGAAATTCATGTTCCACATTCATTCCTGATTATACATATGCATATATATGTAATATATTTTACATAATTATGTAACAAATTAAATTGTATATGTGTGTATGCCATATGTATGTATGTATACACATACACACGTGTGAGTGTGTTTGTGTGTGTATGTGTGTGTGTGTGTGTGTGTGTGTGTGCACATGTACTAGCCATTATGGTCATTATGGATGTTGACCAGGAAAGGAGAAACATTTAGTGCCTGTGCTGCTTTGAACAATCTTTAATTCAAAAAAACCAAACCAAAAAAAGAAAAGGAAAGGAAAGAAAAGAAAAGAAAAGAAAAGAAAAGAAAAGAAAAGAAAAGAAAANAAAACTTGATGAGAATTTCATTCAATTAAATTTAATCACATTTACATGTACTTACTTGCCTGCCTGACTCCTCTGAATTCCCTATCCCACCAACTACACTTTTGTTTTTGTTTTCCTTTTCCTTTTTCTTTTTAAAAATATAATCTATTCAGTTAAGTATGCCTTGCCTTATACACCTGGTTGTATGGCCATCCACTGTATAGATAACCTACCAAAGACCATGTCCCTAAAGAAATCTGACTTTAATTCCCTACAGAAGCCATCATCTGTCAATTGTTCCTCAGTTAATCATGGAGGTACGTGAGCCCCTCTATGATATGTACTGACAGGCTACACTTTGATTTATAGTGATTATTTCTTGATAAATAATGTAAATTATGACTGCATTAAACTATATATCTCACGAGGGTTGGAGAGATTTCTCAGTGGTGTAGGTCACACATACTGCTCTTGTAGAGAACACAGGCCTATGACCAAGCATTCTGCTTGGGCACCTTACAACTACATGAAACTAAACTCTGGTACAGGATATTATTCTTCATACATTACCGACACATGAATATAACCTCACACATACATATACCTAATGGAAAATTTAAATAAATGTTATTTTAAAGGGTAAAGATCAATAGTTTTGAATGTTAAGGAATGTACCGAGTGATACTTAAATAAATCACTGATCTAAATCACTATGAAGGGGTTTGCAGCCCCATATAGGAGGAACAACAATATGAACTAACCAGTATAGCCCCAGAGCTCCCAGAGACTAAACAACCAACCAAAGAGTACACATAGTGGGACTCATGGCTCCAGCTGCATATGTAGCAGAGGATGGCCTAGTTGGTCATGAATGGGGAGAGAGGTGCTTGGTCCTGTGAAGGCTCTTATGCCAGGAAGCAGGCTGGGTGGGTTGGTGAGTAGGGGACTGGGGAGGGAATAGGAGGTTTTCGGAGGAGAAACTAGAAAAGGGGGTAACATTTGAAATCTAAATAAAGAAAATTTATAAAAAAAAAAAAAAAGAAAGCATCAATATACCATTGCAAATTTGATAACAATCTTCAAAACCATGCTCCTTCCTGGATGTCCTGCAGGGACATCCTTGAAAGCTCAGCACTTTTCACAAGGAGCTACTGCCTCTTGCAGTCTGATGTAGGTGAAATTACACAGGGATAACTCCCTTTGTGTTATGACTCCCTGTGGTGATTCTCCGTTTGAAATAAATGACAGCCTTCAGCTAATTGGCCTTCTCTAGCCTTTGAAGCCTCTAAGTTCCATGCCACTTCCTTTTGGAGAATTTATTAAACAGAGTATAATTAAATGTACTTGGACTTAATTCATGTTCAATAGTTATATAAAAGTAAGGTACTGGGTATTCCTCATGTTATAGAAAAAAAATGAAAGTTTTTCAACAAGTCAAGATTCATAAATATGGACTCTGAAAGGTAAGAATGAAACTGTAACATAATCAAAGAATTTTAGAATATATAATTTAGGAAAATCAAATGAAATAGAATGTTGACTCAATATATTATGAAATCTGTAGATAGTTATGAATACCAATAGTATACATCGATAATAACATTATGAAATACCACCCCTGGCTACCAAGCTATTAGTGTTTGATAGCTGGTAGAAGAAGGAAGTCAGTTGGCTTTAATGGGTAACTCTTAATAGATTAACCACACTTTAAGGCAGGTGCCACTCCCAAAATCAGTTGGGTCACACAGATAGGATCCAATAATAATAATAATAATAATAATAATAATAATAATAATAATAAACCTAAAAATTAAACCAACAATTACAGATGGGTGGGTATATCAGAAAAGAGTTGGGTACTGTGGTTATATGATCAAAATATGTTATATTTATAACTCAAAAAATAATAAAAATATTATGAAAAAATTTCATAAATGCCATGGAACACTGAGTATTTTAATAAAAGAAAACTTTATCCCATAATTGTTTTATCTGACTATTTTCAATAATTTGTTAGTTTTGTACAAATATACCAGTTTTGCATTAATATTTATTTAGATATGTTCATTATTAAATAATAATCATTCCTTTGACTTGTATTTCAAAGTTTTGTTTTTCCGAATGAGTTTCTTGAGAACATTTTACTAATTCCTTTTGTTTCATTTTAGAAGTATAGACATTATTGAAATGCATTGTTTGCTGTTATTTGCAATATCAACAGGGATGTTTGATTGTCATTTCTGGAGCTTCCTATTTCTTTGGTGCCTCCAGATACTTTTTAATTTTTAAATTTAATTGTTCCATGCTGTTTTATTATGTTCTTTAGTGGAAATTGTAATTGAATGCAAAAATAACTAGAATATGAGTTTTAAAGCTAGAGTGTAGTAAGTGAATTACTAAGAGCAAGCTAGGAACATCAGTCTCAACTAACCTGGACCCCGAGACCTCTCGGACCCTGACCACCAACCAGGCAGCTAGGAGCATCAGTCTCAACTAACCTGGACCCCGAGACCTCTCGGACCCTGACCACCAACCAGGCAGCTAGGAGCATCAGTCTCAACTAACCTGGACCCCGAGACCTCTCGGACCCTGACCACCAACCAGGCAGCTAGGAA
>CACVCL010031584.1:0-28776 GCA_902729485.2 Mus minutoides | reverse complement strand
CCTTGCTGAAGGAACAAAGAGAGGGAGTGAGCTGTCCTTGGAGTTATCTCTGGTTCTCTGACACAGACAGTCAGGCTAGGTCTTCTTGCTAACAAAGAGCTTCTCACTGGCTGCATTCTCAGTGATTGGGAAACAGGCCTTGGGGGAGCATTCAAAGGCTGTACATTTCAGGGGGAAACACTTTGGGGTCTTTCAGTTTGGGATGCTGCTCAGGCGGGTATCAAACTCCTGAGCTCAGGACAATCCTCCTGTTTCAGCCTTCTCTGTGGCTGGGACCCTGGCCTTATGTTGCCACCTGTAGTCTGTGACTTCTCTTACTCATTTTAAGCTAAGATTCTTGTTTTGTAGAATAGAATTTTAGGACCAATCAGTATGAAATAAAAGTTGAAGTTTATTAAGGAAAGTTGTTGTGTATGTGTGTGTTTGTAGTTTGTTTTTTTTAAGTTTGTAGTTGTGTGTGTGTGTGTGTGTGTGTGTGTGTATAAAATGTGAAAATGTGACATGGTTGTGCACCTATAATGCCAGTATTGGGTAGGTAGAGGCAGGTAGACCACTGTTAGTTTAAGACAAACCAGCCTGTTCTATGTTACAAATCCCAGGCCGCCCAGGACTATATAGTAAGAGACTTTGCTCCCCACCCCCAACCCCGGTGGGTTTATGTTGTTGCATTGATTGATTGATTGATTGATTGATTGATTCATTCATTCATTGAGAAGGTTTCTCTATGTAACCCTGGCTGTCCTGGAACTTGCTATGTACACAAGGCTAGCTTTGAACAGAGATCTGCCTGCCTCTTTCTCCTGAGTGCAGAAATTAAAGGTGAGAGACATTGTGTTAAAAAAAATTAGCTAGCCGGGCGTGGTGATGCATGCCTTTAATCCCAGCACTCGGGAGGCAGAGGCAGGTGGATTTCTGAGTTCGAGGCCAGCCTGGTATACAGAGTGAGTTCCAGGACAGCCAGGGTTACACAGAGAAACCCTGTCTTGAAAAACCAAAAAAAAAAAAAAAAGAACTGGATCTAGTGACATAGGCCTAGAACCCCAGATACTCAAGAGGTTGAGGCAGGAGGATCTCAAATTCAAGGCTTGCTTGGGTTACATAGTGAGTTCAAGCCCAGCCTGGGAACTAAGTGAATCCCTGTCTCAAAAATAAAAAGAGTTAGCAATATAGCTCAGCGTTAAAGTGCTTGCTTAGGAGTTGTGTGACAGAATTTGTGCTTGCTTAGGTGCTGTGTGACAGAATTTGTGCTTGCTAAGGTGCTGTGTGACAGAATTTTTCCTGGTGTCTTAGGGTTTCTATTGCTGTGATAAAAACACCATGACCAAAACAATTTGGGGAGGAAAGGGTTTTTTCTGCTTACACTTCCACATCACAGTTCATTATCAAAGGAAGTCAGGACAGGAACTCAAGCAGGGCAGGAACCTGAAGGCAGGACCTGGTGCAGAGGCCATGGACAAGTGCTGCTGACTGGCTTACTCCTCGTGGCTTGGTCAGCTCGCTTGCTTATACCTGCCCAGGGATGGCACCACCCTTAATGGGCAGGGCCTTCCCCCATCAGTCACTAATTAAGAAAAATGCCCTACAGGCTTGCCCACAGTCTCATAGAGACATTTTCTCAATTGAGTCTCCTTCTTCTCTGATAACTAGCTTGTGTCAAGTTGATATATAATGTTCAACTTGAGGAAAAAACCAATTCTATGACTGTCTAATTAAAACAAGCTGTATATAGAGTTGCACAAGGTAAAAGGGTTCAGGACTCCTAAATCCAAGTTCTCAGCACAAGGGAGACTTATTTGCCCCAATGGGAGAAAGGGTGGGAAATAAGAGGCAAAGACACGAGAGAGAAGATGAGGGAGAAGGGAAGAGGAAAAGGGAGAGGGGGCAGGGTGTGTTTGTTCCAGAGGGAGAGAAACAGACATGGCACATTTATAAAGGTACAAGGGGAAACCCTGTGTTAGGATGAGGTGTTTAATTTTAATTGGGCATGTTATCCAGACTACTGTCTGGATAATTGGCCGTTAGAAAGGAGGCAGTAAAAATAAGTTCAAGAATCCATCATGTGGAAGGGGAGCCATCAAGGTATCTGGGAAGACACTTTCCTAAGCAAAAGGGAAATCATGTACCACACGGGTCCCAACACTTAGCAAGGCAAGAGGGTGGGCGAATATCATGGGGTTACAAGTTCCGTTTCCATTGAACAAGGTTTGCAGGATACTTTAGACTTAGGAAGCAGAAACAAACTCTTGTAAGGACTGGAGACTTAGTAACAGTGTATAACAATGTGGCTCTTTGACAACAGTGAGCCTCCTGCTTTGGTTTCACAGTAACTAGCTAGTACACCTGGAGAGGCTCATAGCACACATCCTCTTACCCCAGCTAGGGAGCCTGAGATGTGGTGATACCACCAAAGTCCAACTTAGTGAACCTATGAGTTTTTTTTTGTTGTTGTTGTTGTTGTTGTTGTTGTTTTTTCGAGACAGGGTTTCTCTATATAGCCCTGGCTGTCCTGGAACTCACTTTGTAGACCAGGCTGGCCTCAAACTCAGAAATCCGCCTGCCTCTGCCTTCCGAGTGCTGGGATTAAAGGCGTGTGCCACCACGCCCGGCAAACCTATGAGTTTTATTGGGTGTTGTGAACAAGCAAAAGAAACTTACTCTAAGTACCACCATTTAATTGTCAGACTCCATTTAATCACAGGGAGAAACATAAATTCAAGATCCCAGGCCTAGGGGAGCTGGGGACTTCCCCATAGCTAAATAGCTTCTGTTGTAAATAGTTAGAGACACCTTGTAAGGAGACAGTTGTCTGAGTCCAGCCATCTCAAGGACAACAACTCTATCTGTTGACAGGGTCAAACAAGTTTGTATTCCCAGGAAAAGGAATGAACTCCCATCCCACCTCTCCAAATGTTTTCTTAATTGTCGATTAACAGGTAAAGACTATAGAAACTGCTCTTATTTACACCAAGGTACATGCTATAAAAGTACACAACAATTGCCTGTTGTGTCTTAACTAACTATGTGCAGCCAACCTGTTCCTTTGTCCTCTTATCACTATGAGCTCTGGACCTAAGAGAATGCATTAAGGACCTTGAAGCCCCCTGTATACATCCCAGTCTCCAGTAGTACTCTCTTGTTTAAACCATAAAGTCAATATACAATTGCATAACACTGCAGCTCTCCCCAGCCCCCTCCTGCCAACTTTGTGTTCTCATCCTTTAAAAAGATTGTACGATTTCCCTTCCAGGACTCATTCAGTTCCTGAATTGCCCCCTCTCCAAGTATTCAGAAAAGAAAGCCTTCATTTTAAAGCTTCTGTCTCTAAAGTGAATTTCCCCAGCTTCCACCCCGAGCCCAACATTGGGGTTACTTACGGGAACAGAAATGACTCAGATAGCTTCATCACCAAAGCCTATCCCAGCATGGACAACAGCTCACAAAAACCGGGAGCCTGGAGTACACTGCACAGCCCATAGTAGCTCAACAGACTGGAGGATGTCTTTCCCAAGTAACTCAGTTGATCTAAACTTTTCAGGTAGCTTGGCTTCTCTGAGAGTCACTCTGAAAGGGCAACTTTAAACCCCATTTGCCTCTATTCTAAGGACCAGGCCTGATTTCAAAAAAGGCTGTAAGGCACCATCTTCAGGAATAGACCAACGGTCCCAGAAACTAAATCATAAGACACCAGCTCTAGGAATAGACCATAAAATCCAGAACAAGATCATAAATTCCCCTCCCAAAGAACAGCCTGGGGATAACCACAAATACACTCCTCACACACTAGTCATAGTTGTCGTTCAAGTAAGCATGGTCATTCTTTATCTATTCCTTCTTTGTGACTCTGTTATGGGACTGGGGTCCTTCAGAGATTCACCAGTCTAACCATGAGTGAATTTTAACAAAGAATAGGTATTTACACAGATCTACATTTGTGGGGCAGTGGACTATGCACAGATGGCCTGATCTCCAGTTGAGCTGAGGTCTTGAACCCCTTCGAAGGGTGGTAATTCCCACCTACATGGGAGGGATGGAAGGAGTTCCCTCATGTCTCCTGGACCCCTGGCTCCTGTCAAAGTTACCGCCTCCACAGCCCCCACAGAAGTGTGCAGCCAGCAGTCATGAACACAATGTCCCAAGCTTCTGACCTTCAGGTTAGACTCCTTCTAGTTACCTAGCAACAGCAAGATAACAAGCCCACTATAAGAGGGGCTGCTTGGCCCCACCTCACTCTCTCTCTCTTTCTCTTACTCTCTAAGCTTTTACCTCTCTCTAAGCTTTCACCTTTCTTATTCTCTAGCTCTTTTTTCTCTTTCCCTTTCTCCCTCTCTCCACATGGCCATGGCTGGGGTCTCTCTCTCTCTCTCTCTCTCTCTCTCTCTCTTACCTTTTCTCTTTCCCCCTGCCTTTCTATAATAAAGTTCTAAAACCATAGACTGTCTCTGTTCATCAAGGCCCACCGTGCTTGGACGGTGGGATAGGCTTTCTTCTAATGAGTCGCTTCTAACCTCCCTTCTGACGTTCAGAGATGTGAATGGGCATAGACAACCAGCCCTGTGGAAAGAGGCCTCCAGGTAGAGGACATGGCATTGATTATATTCTGTATGTGTGTAGCCAAATTCATGGTTAGCATACTTAGGTGTTTGATAAGCTATAATACATGAAATAAATACCTTGGATGTGATGGCACACATCTAGGATTGTAATGACTAGGAAAGGCTAAAGGTAAGATGACTGTGAATTTGAGGCCAGACTGGGCACTGTAGCAAGGTCTGTCTTAACAACCAAAAAAAAAGGTATTGGGTAAATAAAGAAACCAAAGCACAGCTGGAAGGAGCCAACATTATTATTATATTATATTAATATCCTTATTACCACATTTGCAAAGAACGTTCTATGGAGTGTCTACAGTGCTTCTCTTGTATGAAGGCTTAGGACGCTGGATCATGCTAGGACTTTAGAAGGTAAATTTAGGGCTGGTGAGATGGCTCAGCGGGTTAGAGCACCCGACTGCTCTTCCGAAGGTGATGAGTTCAAATCCCAGCAACCACATGGTGGCTTACAACCACCCGTAACAAGATCTGACGCCCTCCTCTGGTGTGTCTGAAGTCAGCTACAGCGTACTTATGAAGAATAATAAGAAAATGAATCCTTGGACCGGAGAGACCAACCGGAGCGAGCGAGGCTGTCTGGAGCAAGCGGAGCTGAATGGGATGGCCGGAGCAAGCGGGGACGGCCGGAGCAAGCGGGGCCGACTGGAGGGAGCGGGGGCCGTACAGGGGCGGCCGGGAGCGAGTGGGGCTGGCCGGAGCGAGCGGGGTTGACTGGAACAAGGAGAAAAAAAAAAAAAAAAAAAAGGTAAATTTAACTTTTAGGACCACAAGTGTATAATGTCCAGAGTCATTCAGTAAGAATGAGTGAGTAAAAATAGCATAAATAGGCAACTAAATAGAAACATAAAGATGTAACAAATATATCTAAATATACACCCTTAGTTACTAATGGTCATGACATACACATAAATGGGCTGAACTTGATAAGTAAACTTGTTAATTCTATTATTTATTTATTCATTCATTTTAAAAGAAAAAATTAAGTGCAAGCTGTATATAGCAAGCTTTTCATCTTTGTTCTTAATACAATCATAGTTGCAATAGTATCTCTTATTTGCTGAAAGGTATGTCTTGGGCAGATCAAGATTTTGAGAGGCATTAGGCCCTAAGAAATCATGGAGGCCAATTTGTATATAATCAGACACAGCGAGTGACAAACACCTGTAACCTGAGATTGGGGTGACCCCCCCCCCCCCGCCGTCCCCTCACCATGGGATCCCACCTTATCTGCTCACTGACGGTTGTGTTCACTGAGGTATGACTCACACACACTAAATTTAGGAATCTTAACTGTGCAGCGTAGTTTTACCGAATGCACACTTGTTGAGAGAAAAGGAATTTCCAGTGCTTCAGAAGTCACAGAGGTAATTTAATACTACTGGCCCTCAGGTAACCATTATAAAATCCTTGCTTTTGTAAGTGTTTATTTTTATTCAAATCTTTCTATTCTTTTATGTGCCTCTTTTTCCTTTTGTGACTCACTGAGCTTAATTATTATTGGTTATAGGAGCATGGGTAGATTATTTACAGGAATATGAAACTTATCTGTGGCTCCAGAACTGAAGAAAACGTCTCTCCTCTAGCTATCTTTAAATACTTATAGGTTTTTAGGGCAGGGGTGACTCTTACTATCTGCCCACCCCCACACTTTTTTTTTTAATCAAACAAGAGTCTCTGTAGGGCGTGTGGCATGATGTTACAGACAGACATAAGAATTAGCAAGGATGAGTGAGCTCAGACTGGGAGAATCTCAGAACTGAGATGGGCAGGAATGAAGCCATTCCCTGCCTCCCTCTGCCTGCTCTGGAACACATAACCACGACACCCCACTGAGGACCATGGCCACCAGTCCGGTAGCGTAAGAACCTAGAGTTCTCCATGCTAATGCGGTATATAGATAGTTCCGGGAATGTTTAGCCAACAAGCTTCGCTTTGGGTCATTCCTTCCTGCAAAAGCTATTTAATCCCTGGGTTGTCCTGAGGAAGATGCATGCATTCACATCCACCACCAAATAAACCGGTATAAACAAGCAAGAACTGTCTCTTCATTAAGGATGGTCGAGGAGGAAAAGACCTTCATCTTAAAGAGCCTCACTTAGAACTCCTGAAGAAGGCCTTCTCTTCCAGTCTCTCTCTCTCTCTCTCTCTCTTTTTTTTTTTTTTCCCCGAGACAGGGTTTCTCTGTATAGCCCTGGCTGTCCTGGAGCTCACTTTGTAGACCAGGCTGGCCTTGAACTCAGAAATCTGCCTACCTCTGCCTCCCTAGTACTGGGATTAAAGGCGTGTGCTACCATTCTCAGCACTCACTGAGAGTCAAACCGGTTCTGCCAGTCCCAGGCTTTGTCTTCCCCTTCCGGCCCAGTGGGTGGATACCTTGAGGGGAATCGTGGACCAGTGACTACACCTGTTCTTACAATATTTCTGTCTTTTTTTTTTTTTTTTTTAAGATTTATTTATTATATGTAAGTACACTGTAGCTGTCTTCAGACACTCAGAAGAGGGCATCAGAATTCATTATGGATGGTTATGAGCCACCATGTGGTTGCTGGGATTTGAACTCCGGGCCTTCGGAAGAGCAGTCGGCGCTCTTAACCACTGAGCCATCTCACCAGCCCATATTTCTGTCTTTTAAAGAAACCAAAACTCCAGGATTGTCCCTACAGTGGGGTGCTGGTGAGTCCTCCCATTTTTCCTGTGTGTGCGAGGTAGCGTTCTACCAGCTGAGCTACAACCCAGCAGTGGTGTCTGGAAAGTGTTGTGGAGAAGGGAAAAAAACCCCATGAATTCTCTAAAAGTACTGTTCAGTTAATTTATATCAAAATGGTTAATTACCTACTATAAGGTAGGTAGAAGGAGTCAGTAATGATTGCTATAAAGAAAACACGGAGGTGAAATAAACATTTAAAAAGGTAGAGGGGCAAATGGAGAATGCATGACAGGGCTATGTGGACACATCCAGGCTTTTCATGTGGAAGTGGGGAAACCCTCTCGAAGGAAGTGGGGTGGGAGCTGGAAAGGCGACAACATGGCTGGGTCCAAAGATGAAGCACGTGAGACAGGCAACCAAAGACTCAGTGGCCGAGAGGTAAGAAAAGGCCTGGCTCATCCCTCAGGAATGGACTGTCATGCAGTAAGGGGGAGGGGAGAGGAGGGGAGAGGAAAGAAGGGATTGTGGTTGGAATAAAGGGAGAGCACTAAATAAATGTTTGCTCAATTAAACGTTTGGAAAGGACCTCTGCTGCCTTAGGGAAACAATCCCAGAGGTCTCAGAGGAAATACCCGCCAGCCTGTTAGTTATGATGTGCACTCCACAAATGGCCTGTTTGTCTTTTCTAGGAAGGCTCTGGATAAAATTCAAAGAAGGGAGCTCTAGGAAGCAATAGACAATTACATAGTGGCCCAATACATACTGGCCTATGTAGACTTACCTAATAAGATTTTGTATGGAATTTAAAATCTCAAAATAATTCTCCCTTATAGAGGAAAGTAATGGTGGACAAGTTACTTCATTATGCCCAATATCTGGTTAGTGGAAGATTATGAATAAAGTCATAAAGAGTATATTCTGAGTCTGAAACACTTGGTTATTAGAGAGGGACTACATGCCCTTTAACAAGGGCCTAAATCCCCCTTGAGCCCTTTTTTCTTTATCCACAAAACAGAAAATTATATCCACTTTGTAGATGGCCTATAGCACAGGGTGGATCACACTTGGGTTCAGTGATCTCTGTCCCATTAGCCTTCTTCACAACTCAGGTCACTGAGAAGAAAACCAGAGGTCAAGGCGAGGGGGTTCACTGAATCTTCAAGCAGAGCCTCACAGGGTGCCAGGGATATGTGTGAGGGATTTCCCTGTTATCTGGGTTTTGTTCTCAGCCCCAAATGCCTCAAAAGTTAATGTTGTTAGAACTTGCATAGCAGAAGGCTTTCTAATGCTAATAAAATACCCTGCAAACTTAAGAATAGTTTAGAATGTAACTGTAACTTCTGGAATTATATACAGTTCCCTTAACGGGCTCCCTCACTGCTCACCCCCATCGACTTATCTTGGTACCTGAAAGTTTTTGGGTGCAGTTCTTGGGGGAGGACAAAGGAATGCAGAGCTCGTGTTTCAGATGCTAATATGATGCTTGTAGAGACAAATATTGGAGTTAAACATTTAGTAAACGCCCGATACCGGAGTCTGAGCTTGTGAAGCGAATCTGAATTAGCTGGAAGCTTGTAAGCCTCGCCAGAGGGAAGAGCTGGGGATGGGACAGTTCAGCTGAACTAGCGGATTTAGAAGTGGAGAGAAAATCGGAGCAGGGTAAAGAAAAGCCCAGGAGATCAAAAGAGGACATCTTAAAAGCTAGAGGGAAAAGGTGGTGACAGACGCCTCCTAGAGGTCAAAGAGGATGATAATGTCATCTAGCCCTTGTTCAAACGACGCAGGGGGCAAAGATGGGGAGCTACTGTCAAGGGTAAGGAAGCGAAGCAACTTCCCTAATTCCTTTACCGAGCCTGCTTGTGTGAGACAGCAAAGGTGAGACTTGGAGAGTAATTTAAAGCTCCGGGGTGGGGGTGGGAGCAGAGCAAAATCCCATACTTCAAGGGGAGAGTTTCGAGTTTTGTGCTCTTGGTTTTGTTTGGATTTTTTCAGCTCTAAACTGGGCAAACAAAATAAACCTCTATAAGTTACCACAGTAAACAGGTCCGCGAAATTCTTCTGCCCTTAAAAAAATCCTACGATGTAAATAGGGCCCTTTAAATGTGGCTCTCATCGATTGGTAAATTCCTTTTTTAAAAAATCCGTCATTTCCTGTACTGCAGGATGTAAAACACCGAGTCTAGCTTCTGCTTTTCCATTGGCTGTTGGAGACAGCTCCATTTTAAGCCAATCAAGCTACTTTTTCTTCACCCCTCCCGATAGATCTTATAAATTACACCAAATTGCTTCACCTTTCCATATCCTTTCCTTGGAAAAAGCAGCAGTTATTGCCTATTCCGCCATGTCTGGCCGTGGCAAACAGGGAGGCAAGGTCCGTGCCAAGGCCAAGTCGCGGTCGTCCCGTGCGGGTCTGCAGTTCCCGGTGGGGCGCGTGCACCGGCTGCTGCGCAAGGGCAACTACGCGGAGCGCGTGGGCGCCGGCGCGCCAGTGTACATGGCGGCGGTGCTGGAGTACCTGACGGCCGAAATCCTGGAGCTGGCGGGCAATGCGGCCCGCGACAACAAGAAGACGCGCATCATCCCGCGCCATCTGCAGCTAGCTGTGAGGAACGATGAAGAGCTCAACAAATTACTAGGGGGAGTCACCATTGCCCAGGGCGGGGTCCTCCCCAATATCCAGGCTGTCTTACTACCGAAGAAAACGGAGAGTCATAAGCCTGGAAAGAACAAATAACTTACACCTTTTCACACAAAAAGGCTCTTTTAAGAGCCACCAAAGTGTCACCCAAAGGGCTGGTCACAAACTGGCATGTTAACTAGCTCCTCTTAAGAAGATTTGGTGGCTCTAAAAAGAGCCTTTTTGGATTCGTGAGTTTCACTTGCTCTTAGCCTTGTGGCTTTCGGTCTTCTTGGGCAGCAGCACGGCCTGGATGTTGGGCAGGACACCGCCCTGCGCGATCGTCACTTTGCCCAGCAGCTTGTTGAGCTCCTCGTCGTTGCGGATGGCCAGCTGCAGGTGGCGCGGGATGATACGCGTCTTCTTGTTGTCGCGGGCCGCGTTACCCGCCAGCTCCAGGATTTCGGCCGTCAGGTACTCCAGCACCGCCGCCATGTACACCGGCGCGCCGGCGCCCACACGCTCAGCGTAGTTGCCCTTGCGCAGCAGCCGGTGCACGCGCCCCACAGGGAACTGCAGCCCAGCGCGGGACGACCGCGACTTGGCCTTGGCGCGGGCCTTGCCTCCCTGTTTGCCACGGCCAGACATAACTTAAGTCTACTATAAGACAAACTGAAATGACAACTTCTATAAAGCTAGGTTGTTTCGTCTCTAAGGCCTTTATAGGCGTTCCTAGGGGTGGGGTCAGGAGGGAGCTTTTCATTGGTGGTTATTTGGCCCCAGAGAAGTCCAATGAAATCTGAAATTTTAGGCTTGTATTGAAAACGCAAGTTTCGCGTATGGGCCAATGGAATTTTAAAGTACTTTGAGACCTAATTTGCATAAGGCGTTCCTAAAGGGCTCAAGTCCTCCGGGTCCCTGATTGTTTTCCTACTTAGACTGTTTTCCACTGTTTGCTTTTGATCATGCCTGAACAGGCCAAATCTGCCCCGGCTCCCAAGAAGGGTTCCAAGAAGGCTGTCACCAAGGCTCAAAAGAAAGATGGCAAGAAGCGCAAGCGCAGCCGCAAGGAGAGCTACTCCATCTATGTGTACAAAGTGCTGAAGCAGGTGCACCCGGACACCGGCATCTCGTCCAAGGCCATGGGCATCATGAACTCGTTTGTCAATGACATCTTTGAGCGCATAGCAAACGAGGCTTCTCGCCTGGCGCATTACAACAAGCGGTCTACAATCACATCGCGGGAGATCCAGACGTCGGTGCGCCTTCTACTGCCCGGAGAACTGGCAAAGCACGCCGTGTCGGAGGGCACCAAGGCTGTCACCAAGTACACCAGCGCCAAGTAGAGGGCCCCCTGGATGAGGCGCTCGCTGGCCCTTTTGATCTGTAAAGTCTTTTAGTCACCCGCTCAAATCAGGAGAGAGTTTTGTCCACTTGCATTAGTCTCTAGTTCCTATTCCAAAGTTACTCTAAGGGTCTTGGGAAAGGTACACCTCAGAAGTTTTAAGCCTTTGTGGTTTTGAGTTTCCCTGTGGGTACCTGTTTGCAGTTTGTTGCACCCTACTTAGCTTCTTGGAGTTCTTTTTAGACTAGGATAATGGAGGTGGGTCTCTGGGCCTGACTTCCGTGTTCTAGGCTCTTGTATCCGGGTACCTTTTACTTGTCGACTTAAAGTGAAATGGTTTCCTTACCTTGGCGATTAGAGGGCTCCAGGACACAGCCAAGTCTGTCGGACGAATGCTGGGTGCCAGCCGTCTACAACTGAAACCCTTTACTTGTGTCCTGGGCACCAGCGGTTACGTGGTACTTAGGGTGGTGTCCCTCTAATTTACTGATTTACAAACACAAATGTTCCGTGTTGCTACCGATTTGGCAGAAGTCGGTTATGGTTCTCCATCAGGCTTTAGAATCTCTGTTCGAGGCTTGCTTGGTTTGTTTTGTTCTGTTTTTGTTTTCCTTTTAATCCTTTGCTTTAACCCCTGCAGTGCCAGATTACCGCAAGGATACTGCTGCTTTTCTCTCTGGGCTAAAAGCGATCTTTCTAATCCACACACTCAGGAGTTAGCTTTTTCCCTCCTATCATGTCTCCAGTTGTCTCAAGTTCCCTTTGCTTTCTTGTTTACACTGTTGCTGATCAAGCTGGGCCTGACAGTTTTATACCTCCAGAGCCCACCAATGCCTTAACCCCAGCAGATGCTACTTTTAAAAGTTACTTATTGAATTAATTCTTATATCACTGCTTCATAAGATTACTTATTGAATTAATTTTTATATTAAGGCGGGGCAGCAGAGGCCTTGTCCATCTGATGTATGTGAAGACACGTTGGACAGGAAATGTTTTGGGGATTTTTTTCCCCCCCAAATTTGTCTTTAGTTATTGTTACTGTGGTGGCTGTTCTTGGTTCTTAACCCAAGCAGTTGGGTACACCTGTGAGGGATTTTTTTTCCCTTAATTCCATAATTTGAAATGAGAAGAACCATTTTTAATCTGGATCTTTTCCACCTTTAATGTGGGCCACACCTGCTGGCCGCTTCTATTAAGAACATGGAAGAAAGAAACTTGTTCTTTGCCTGCTTGCTCGAGATGGCAAGTCTATTCCTTAACTGGCATTAGAGCCTACTTACTCAGGATTCTGGCATACACAGAAGACCAGCTGAGACATCCAGCCTTGTGGACTGAACTACTACTGG
The DNA here is from genome assembly GCA_902729485.2 of Mus minutoides. NCBI lineage: Eukaryota > Metazoa > Chordata > Mammalia > Rodentia > Muridae > Mus > Mus minutoides. The sequence continues at coordinate 16,211 of CACVCL010031584.1, read as the reverse complement.
ATTATTGGACCTTCCATTGGTAGACAGCCATTGTACTCCAGCCTGTAAACCATATGTTTATGTTCGAGTGTGTGTGTGTGTGTGTGTGTGTGTGTGTGTGTGTTTACCAGGGACTAGCCACAATAGTTCCCTTAATTTTGACAATTTAGAGGAAGCTCTTAGATTTGTATAAAATGGAGAGTATTGGCCTTTGGGGGAGAGACATTTTACTGCCACCACCATCCCCATTCTTAATTTTTCTATCCCCTACTGAGATGAACTTCCAATTTATAATTGTCCCTATCATTTACATTTCAGGATAGGCTATGGAGCGAATAGTGAAGTTAATAGAAGCTAAATGGGTTGGTCCGCTGGCCGACCCCTAAGCCAACACCGCACTGTCCACTCTTGTCTCCTACCCAAAGACAACTGCCTTGGTTTCTTTTGTGGGGAGTGTAGCATACTGAATTTTTCCTTTGAAGTCTTGATTTTGTTGGTGAAGATCCTTGATGGTCTGATCACTTTCTTTTTTTTTTTTTTTTTTGGTTTTTCGAGACAGGGTTTCTCTGTATAGCCTTGGCTGTCCTGGAACTCACTCTGTAGACCAGGCTGGCCTCGAACTCAGAAATCCACCTGCCTCTGCCTCCCGAGTGCTGGGATTAAAGGCGTGCGCCACCACGCCCGGCTCTGATCACTTTCTTAATTCTGCTTTATGGTAAGGTTTATTGGAGCTGATTGCAGGAGCTTTATGAACCCAAAAGAGAGTTCCAGACATTGTCATAGATCGAATAAATCCTGTTCACTGCATGTGCATTTTCAAGTGGGTAGACACTGTTATTATCATTAATAAAGTTACGGATTAGTTTCAAATCTTTGCTGGATAGTTTTCTGTGCAATTCATTTTCTCAAAAAAAAAATAAAATGAGTAGATATAGCCATTTGTGGTTGGGTCTGTGAAAAAGTTGGGTGCCTCTGATTTGAAGGAGTTATAAGCCATTAGTCAGAGCTTAGGGGTGTAGCTCGGAAGGTTTGGCCAGAATGCACTGAGGCCTTAGGTTCAACCCCTAGTACGTTAAAACACACACCTGCTTCTAGCCAAGCATTACTTCAGAGGTGCATTGGGGTTGGAATATCTATGACATGGCCATTGTTAATGCCTCGAGATTGAGAAATAATGACCACAAATAAAAAGTATTACAAACAAGAGAGCGTGAAATAGAATCCCTGGTAGTTTAGCCAACACCTGTGCTAGGGAGTGTTCTAAGCCCTTTCAACATACTGGCTCATTTGATCTTCACTGGGAACTTTATGGAGTAAGTCCCATTATTATCTCCTGTTTTATAGCTAAGGGAACAGGCACGACACTGCTTCTCCTCATAAACTGGTTAGAGAGTAAGTCCCCACATTAGTTTTTACAGGACTTGAAAAAGTAGGATTGCTCCCTAAAAACCTTGGCCCCACCTCTCTTCCCACCATTTGGGAAGAGGGGGTTGAAGTATCCATACTTCACCTTCAATACTACCCTCTCTGCTTTAGAGATGCACCCTGCATGGAAATGCAGAAGGTGGCGACTAACCTTGAGAATGGAACTGGGGAGACTGACTTTCCATCCCAGAGGCCACAGCTCCAGCCAACCAGGCTTATCTGGCCCGAGGGAGGGGTTGTGAGAGAAGTATTTCACCAGCTCAGAACCTCTCACCAGCACAAGAGGCCTGGAGGCTTATTTGGGGGCTTCTCTTGCGCTTGTATGATGGTCTTGTGGCAGACACAGGTAAAGAGAGTATTAATAGAATCTGGTGTTTTATCCCTAGAGAAGAAATTATTAATACACTGAGATCTTGCAATACACCTCTGTCCCATTAATTGTCTAACAACAATTGCTATAAAAATAATTGCCCTAGTCCTCCCCTGGACTCGTACTTTCCTTTTCTTTCCCCCACTTTTTGAATATACCCCAACTTTGGGCCATGATAATTCCACAGAGCACAGTAAGTCCTTGTCGTCGTTGTCGTGTGTGTGATTCTCCCCCTGCCCCAGCTGAACTTGTTGACTCCCTGCCCTCTGCTTTGTGGTTTCCATTGTTGCAAGTTTACTCTCCACAGCTACCCTTTAAGTTGTTTCATTGTTGTCTTTAGGTTAGAAACAACCTTTGTCTGGGATCACCCAACAAGTGGTAGAGCTGCAACCCAACACACACCTTTTGGTTATTTTGAGACAAAGTCTTGATACGTAGCCCAGGCTGGCATCAATCCTGCAGGGACCCCCCACTCCTTCCAGGCCACCCAAGTGCTGGACTCCAGAAGGCAGCCACCACCCCTGACTCTAACATAATCAGAGATCTGTTCACCTTGTGGCACACATATCAGAATTCGTTTTCTATCTACAATATAATTGTAAACCCACTTACCTGTGCATGTACACGGGGTTGCCCTAGTCTTTCCCCCAACTCCTGTATTTTCTCTCGCTTTCCCCAATTTTTTGATTATACCCCCAACTTTGGGCCATGATGATCCCACAGAGAAGCACAGTAACTTTCCTCCTACCCTCAGTTGAAAATGGACTGAGGGGGAGGGAAGTACACATACCTATTCTATCAAAGTGGGGAGAGGGTTACATCTGCTGTCCTCCACCAAAGCTGCTCTACCACCCTCGTGAGTGAGGTGTGAGTCCTCTCCAACACAAATCCGACCCCTCACTTTGTTCACAAACCTCCTCTGTTGGGGAATAAGATGCCTCTGCTTCGCTTCGTGAAATGTCACGTGTGATCTGTGGACTCTTGTGCCTTTAAGAGGAAGGCCATTATGCCTCGGTAGTCTTAGGAACGAAGGTGGAAGTGCCCCGCCCCTGTGACTGAGGACTAGCGTGTAAAACACAAGCTGAAGTAGAGTGTGTGTGACAGTGTAGGTTACTGTGTGAGACAGGATGACAGAGAAACCTTGTCTGCTGGGTGTGACTGTGTTTCCTATCAGTAAAAGTTGACATGCGACAAAACAAGCAAACAACAAAGCAATAGCAAGAAAAGAGAGGAGGGAAACCATCTTAGTTCATCATTCTCAGCAGAAAGGCCTGAGCTCCAGCGATATATATATTTTAAGATTTATTTTATTTATTATATGTAAGTACACTGTAGCTGTCTTCAGACACTCCAGAAGAGAGTGCCAGATCTCGTTACGGATGGTTGTGAGCCACCATGTGGATGCTAGGATTTGAACTTATAACCTTCGGAAGAGCAGTCGGGTGCTCTTACCCGCTGAGCCATCTCACCAGCCCCAGCGATATTTTTTTAATTCTATTTAGTCCTTATTTATCTTCAGAAATTGCCCTTTAACGAAAAGCTTGCCATTGTGATTAGGGCCGCTAGGTTAATCAGCTTTAACGTGTTCAATTGGGGATGTGTACATTTATAAATGTCTCTCAATATTAACACTAATAGCCTCTAGGCCATTTCTTCCTCTTACACTCAGAAGCATTATCAGGTGTAGTATCACCAATTCATTTAAGAATTTTTGGAGTTGGGCCTTGTGTTACAAGCAAACCTGCAATTGGCTTAAACCAGGAGGATCACAAAATCAAAACCTGCCTGGGAACCTTAGGGAGAACTGAGGTGGCTCAAAGAGGTAGAGCGCTGGCTTTCTGTGTGTGAGACCCTTCATTTAATCCATAGAGTGACAAAGAAAACAATTCCAAGCAACTGTGGTAGCACAAGTTTAAAAATCCCAGCACTGGGAAGGCAGAGGCAGGAGAATCTCTGTGAAGCTGGTCTCCATAGGGAGCTCTAGGACAATCAGGACTACATAGACCCTGTCTTGAGGAAAAAAAAAATTCTGTTTGTTAGACGGCAGGCAACCTCCCAGGCAGGGATGATGCAGATTAAACAGAGCAGAGTGGTTTCTGGCTCCTTAGACTTTTAGTAACTGGAAGGAAAGAACAATATTCAATCAGTGACCAAAATAAATAATGGTAACTATTGAAAGAGGGAAGTAGTGATCCAGAAAGTGTCATGGAGGGTGCTCTAGTGCTCTAATTTACCGTCGGAAGGACGTTGTCTTAGTTACTTGTAAATGAAATCTTTATTCTAGCTAGTCCGTATAAAAGATACAGAAACCTGATATTTTATTTACAAGCTGTAAGCCTAGACTGGACGGGTTCTATGCTGTTCTCACCTCTATCCAAACCATAGGCCTCTCGTTCCTTGCTCAACGGAGTCTGTTCAGGCTGCTTCCACTCCATTGGCCTGTCCTCAGGGTACACTTATCCTGGCCATGTGATCATGATCCATCCTGTCTCACTGTGACCTCATCCTCTCCTTCCTTTCTTCCTCTTTCCCCCTGGTCTCTCTTGAGTTCCCTCAAAGTCCTGCTTTCCTCTCTCTACTGCCCAATCACAGGCTCTAGCCTTTTACTAACCAATTAGCTTTAAATTGGGGAGCAAGGTTTACACAACAAAGGCCATCATAGGTGAGAATGCACTTGTCTGGATGGCAACCAGATCTTGGGGTTCAGAATTTAGCATTTGTGTACATAGCAATAGACCAACCCCCTCAACTGTCACTTTTCTATTGCTGTTGTGGTTTGACTAGAATTGGCCCAGTCAGCCCCCAGATTTGAAAGTCATTAGGGAGTGGTGTCTCTTGACCGGGATTAGGAGATGGAACCCTCTTGGAGGAAGTGTGTCACTGGAAATGGGCTTGGAGGTTTCCCCTGTTGCTGTTAGAGAATCTGAGGTAGAACTCTCTCCAGCACTATCTGGTAGACAGAGAGGGTGGCATAGAAGTCCCTGATCCCACAGATCTCCAGAGAAACCAGGAATGCTAAGCATGCATGATTACCTTTCCAAGGAGAAAGATGAAAAACCTGTTTTTCCATCCAGAAGGCTGGAAATGGGAAGTGAGTAATAGCCCTGTGACCTGTTGAGCCAGGTCATATCAAGCTGCAGACCGGAGGTGGCTAGTAATTTAAATGGTCCTTACAGCCAGAGGCTCACCAGGCTCCCACAACCAGGTTTAGTGATACCCAATAGTCTAAAGTACCCTTATAGTCAGAGGTGCCCTCAAACTCCCACCACCAGGGCCAGAGGTAACTAATAGCTCAAATGACCTTTACTCGATCTGTATGACTGAGACTAGGCCAGAGCCTTCCCTAGGCTCCTAACTTATTATAGGTAAGCCTCTCTAGAACCCAGCTCCTTGGAAGACGTGACATGTATCCCGAGTTTCAATGTAGTTATGCCTTGTTGAGCATCAGGGATTATATTACACAAGGGAACTTTTTTCCCCCAAACTATATTGGGCTTCAATATGTTGAGAATAAACTGCCTGATATCAGATGTTTAAGAAAAATCTTGATCAAAATTGCTGATTCAATCTGAATCGAGTTGTTATTCTCTTCTCAGTTCACCTCTCTGCCTGACACCTCAGAGATCCCTCTCCTCTCTAAGGAGTCTGAGGCAGGAGGACTGAGGGTTGCAAACCTGAGGCCATTTTTTACTACAAAGTGCGTTCTAGACTGACATGTGTTACAATGTGAGGCCCTGTCTCAAATACAAACAAACAAAAGAAAACAACCTCCAAAAATAAAATAAAATAACAAAAAACAACAAAATAGAAGTAGACAAAACAGCAGCCAGGTGTGGTGGGACACACCTCTAACTGAATCCCGTGGAAGCTCGGGTAGGAGGTTTGGAGTTTGATGTCATCCTGGGCTACAAAGTGACGTCCTGTCTTAAAAGACCACCCCCACCAAAACAAAACAAAACAAAAACAAACAATAAAAACCAAACAAACAAAACTTTCAAATAAAACAAAACCAGTAAACTCAAACCTAAACCAATAATGGTATTTCAAAATACCTTAGAACCTACTATACTAGACTGCTGCTAATTCTGAGAGGAGATAGTTTAAAAAAAATCTCAATAATGCAAACAGCAACCAATTTAAATTAAAGGCAACAAGAACAACAAAATCTCTGAAAGTCCCTGGGGTTAGAGGGCTAACCTACAGATCTGGGATTGGGACTCCACTATCCCCAGTCTCATTAAAAACATAATTAGTCGTAACCGTGAACACCAAGCCGGGTCTGGTGGTACAGGCCTTCGATCCCAGTACCCATTTACACCAGGGAAGGCTTGTGGCTTCTCCAGTTACTAGCTCTACCCTCACCCCCCACCCCATCCCCACATTGTCATTATGTCTTTTTTTTTTGGCAAGATCTTGCTATGTAAGCCAGATTGTCTTCAAACTCTCCTTCAGTGTGGTGTTTGAGTAGGAATGGCCCCACAGACTCATATATTTGAAAGCGTAGAGTGGCCTTGTCAGAAGAACTGTGTCACTGGGCGTGAGTTTTAGGGTTTCAAATGCCCAAGGCAGGCCCAGTGTCTCTCCTGCTGCTGCCTGGAGATCCAGATGTAGAACTCTCAGCTTATTCTCCATCACCACGTCTGCCTGCACGCTGCCAGGCTTCCCACCGTGACGACAATGGACTGAACCTCTGACCTGTAAGCCAGCCCCAGTGAAATGGTTTCTTTGGCCATGGTATCTGTTCACAGCCATAGGATACTAAGACACTCTGCTTCTTAAATCCAGCATCTGAGGGATACAAGAATATCCCACTGCAATCAATTCGTGTGTGTGTGTGTGTGTGTGTGTGTGCGCGCGCGCGCACGCACGCGCACACACACACACACTTTAAAAAATTTTTTTCATATGTATTAGTGTTTTCCTGCATTACACATGTGCACTGCCAGCTCCTCTGTAATGGCAGTCAATACTGTTTGAAGCCACCATGTGGGTGCTGGGGACTGAACCTGGGTCCCCTGCAAGAGCAGCAAGTACTCTTAACCTCTGAGCCATCTCTCCAGCCCCTGTCCTATTTTTCTTAACTACAAACAAGTCACGGATTCTGCCTCTGAGGAGAGGAGGAGGATTGAACAGGGTTGGCAGAGGCCAGCAATCCCCGAGACCACTTCAGAATTCTGCTTTCCAAAGACACACAAAGGAAAATAGTTCAGCGCTTGTCAGTTGTTTTGTGCCAGGGACCTCGACACACAATTCCAATCTTCAGTCTGTGCCTGTGACTCAGCAGCAGAGAGCTTACCTCACACACAGGAGGCCCTAGGTTCAAGTCCTAGCACCACCCCAAAATTGTACATCACCCGAGGTGTGATGGCACAGGCCTTCAAGCCTAACACTAGGGAGGCAGAAGCAGGGGAACCATACATAGAGTCTAGCCTGGGCTGTATAGAAAGGAGCTGTCTCAAAACTCCAAGGCCTTGTACCATTAAGATGGCTCAGTGGGTGAAGACACTTGCTCCCAAGCCTGAGGGCCCGAGTTCAATCCTCAGGACTCACGTGAAGAAAAGAGGGACCTGACTCCTGAGAGCTGTCCTCTGATTGCCACACATGCTTCGTGGCACATTTGCTCACATGTTCACACATACACAAACACACACACACACCAAAAGTAAATTTAAAAACCAAGGGTTTGGTAGAGTATAATTTAATATGTGCAAAGTCCTGAATTTAACCCAGCAAATGCCACAAATATACAAATAGGTAAAGACATAAACAAATACAAAATAAAAAGGAAAAGAAACCTGCTTGCACATGATCATTTGAAGAGCTGTTCATACATGTATCTCACCCTGGAGGCCTATGGTCATGGAGACCTGGCTGGGCGATGTGGGGATGAAGAAATAACAGACAGACAGACAGACAGACAGACAGACAGACAAAAAAGCTGTGATAGAGTGGGTAATGCTCCTTGATGGAGAGCACCTACTACACAATCCAGAACTGTGTGTTTATTATGCATAGCACAGCACAAGGAGGTGGGGTTAGCTAGGGCCGGTGGCAGGTCACTGTAGGGGTGTGGTCTCCAGTTGTTTCCTTCTGGCAGGAGGAAGTTGTGGTTGATAGTTTCTGCATACACTGACCATTCATTCATAAAGACTGATATTTGGACCAGAGGAAGGTTTTGCCACACCTCTGAGCTTCACCTAGGGAAGGCTTTGCCATTTCTATGCATCTGGGGTTCTGGGGGTCTTTGGCATGGCCAATGATACACACCCCCTCAGGACTTCATCTACTCCCTTAAAACATATTTTTATGTATTTACTTTTAACTTTATACATTTACTTATTTAGTGTGTAAGGGTATGTACATATCATGGCACATTCATGGAAGTCAGACACACCTTTAAGAGAAATGTAGAGGGGCTGGAGAGATGGCTCTGTGGTTAAGAGCGCCGACTGCTCTTCCGAAGGTCCAGAGTTCAAATCCCAGCAACCACATGGTGGCTCACAACCATCCGTAACGAAATCTGATGCCTTCTTCTGGAGTATCTGAGGACAGCTACAGTGTACTTACATATAATAAATAAATAAATCTTAAAAAAAAAAAAAAGAGAGAAATGTAGAACATTATTGCTGAGAAGCACATACAGAGGTCAGATTTCCATATTTTCCTCTTTGGTCTCAGGATAAGATTCTCTACCTTCCTTTCCTGCCTCCATCCGGTCTGTAACTGCTGCAGGTATTCCCCAGATGACTAACCCGAGGCATACGCTTGCCCCAGGGACTCCCCGAACCTGCTATATCTTCTCTGGGGAGTTGAGAAAAGCCAGCTGAGTCTCTAGCTCTCCTCACAGACCCACAGTCCCAACTGTCTGAAGGACAGTGCCACTTGGCCCTGCCAGTTACAGCTTAGCTCTGTCACAACCTCAGGCTTCTTCCAGTCAAGGGCTCCTATTGGGAATCAGGCTGAACCAAGACTTTCTCAGAAATTCGTACAAAGGGATTATTAATTCTGTGTCCTTCCTCAGGGGCAGACTTGGCAAGGTCCTGTCTCAGTATGAAGCCAGGGCTACCAAGGAGTTAAGGTTTTGGTTCTAGGCTTTCTCTCCTGAAGGCTGTGGTTATCAGTCTGGGCAGCTGGGTCTGATGTATCCTGTATTCTCTTTGCCAACATTTTCTGTTGTTAATTTAGCTTTCTATTGACCTTGGCCTACTTCCCCCTGCAAACGTTATATAAGATGCTGTTCTTAATAGCGTTGCTTAGCTTAGCATGAACCATCAGCTCATGCAAGACCTGCCAAACATTCTATCTTCTTTACCTTTTTAACTATCCCCAGTCCTCCCTCAAGGTGACCTTGTGGGTTCAGGTCATTTTCCCAAACTCCTGTCATGGTGAAGTACCCTGTCCCCAGCCACTCCGGTAGGGAGGTCCAGAGTCACCTTTAATTACCTTTCTTGTCAGGAGTTCCTTTTTGCTTTTTCCCCATCCAAATTCAGACAAGCCTTTATGTGCAGTGGTGTGAATGGTTTCCATTGCTATGGCTGGTCCCCGTCCTCTCAAGTACTTCCGTCCCTGAGGCCTTCCACTCGACCTCTTGCCTGAAGTACAAGGTTGGTTTTTGCACCACCTACCCCAAATAAGACTTTTTTCACAGGTAGCTTAGATCTACTGGCCCAGTTAAGGTCTACTAGGCATAGGTTTTTAAAATGAAATAACCCTAGATTAAGGCCTTAAATTAAAATATTGGTGTTATATAAGAGAAAGAAGATAGTGTTTGGGTCTACAGAGATACAGGGAAGAAGTTGGTGTAAAACCTAAGCCAGAGCCTGGAGTTTTGTCACTTGGAGCCAAGGGACACCAGGAGTCACTGGGAACTGAGAGAAGCAAGGAAGGGTTATCCCTAGAGAGAAAGAACCCTCGGAGGTCGCATGACAATTCCATCTCAGCCTACTCTCCAAACATGTGTGTCTCAAGATTACTATTGCTGCGATGAAAGACCACGGCCAAAGCACCTTGGGAAGGAAAGAGTTTATTTGGTGTAACCTTCCCCATCACTGTCCATCACCAAAGGAAGTCAGGACCAGAACTCAAGCAGGCCAGGAACCTGGAGGCGGGCGCTGATGCAGAGGCCATGGAGGCATGCTGCTTACTGGCTTGCTCCTCAGGACTTGCTTAGCTTATAGAACTCTGCTTTCTCTTAGAACTGAGGATTACCAGCCCAGGGATGGCAGCACCCACAGTGGGCTGAGCCCACCCCATCAATCATTAATTAAGAAAATGCCCTGCCCTGCAGTGGATTTTATGGAGTAATTTTTTTTTTTTCCACTGAGGTTTCCTCCTTTCAGATAACTTACAGCTTATATCAAAGTTGACATAAAACTAGTCAGTACATTATGAAAAAGTAAATTGATGTTATTTATAGTACTGAGAAAATGACTCTAGTATCCTTTTGGCAAGTGGTGTAAGCTTTCCTCGTTGTACAAACAGGCTGCCACTCTGGCCGTCACAGGCCCATCCTAAAGTCAGTTTTTGGCCTTTCGGCCTGGGGTGGGTCTGGGGATCCATATAGAGGTCTGGGGCTGGGGAGTCTACATATCATCCATATCATTTATAGTATCAGTAGCACCCACAGAGATAGTGATCCCCTGAGAAACTGTGATTGAGCAAGTCAGGGAGGGAGGCAGGGCAGGAGCCATCAGGGAGCCATCTATGGCTAGTCAAGGGTCACTGAGTGCTTTTTTTTCCTCCTTGGCTGACACCTTTCTTCCCCTTCTTGGCTGCCAAGTATAATTCATGGCTAATCGTATTTCAGATTCTGATCCAAAACAAGAAGAGGGAGCATCTCTTTGAGGATGTCACAATGCCACTGTAATTCCTGTGGCTTTAATAACTAGCCACAAACTTAGTGGCTTAAAAAGCAACACAGATTTATTCTCCCTTTAGAGGCCAGAAGCCCCAATGAGTCTTGGATACTAAAACATGAGCCTACGGAACTGTTTCCTGGTGGAGGCTGCAGAAGAACCGGTTCTTCAGCTCTGCAGCTGGAAAATCCCCGGCAGGTTTGGACTCCTGGACACAACGCTCCGGTCTCTGCAGCTGTGCTCTCTGCCATTGGCCCTCTCGCCTCCGTTAATAAGAACTCTTGTGATTACATGTCTGATGATCCTGAGTAAGTGCCCACCTCAAGGTCCTTCATTTATCCATGTTTACAAAATCTCTTAGCTGTATAAGATGATTTCTATATATTCCAGGGACCAAGATATGGTTGAACTTGGGTTTTAAAAGGGTGTGTGTGTGGCATCTTTCAGTCTACCACAAGTGAGTACCCCTTCCTAAAGCACCACCCTTCAATCATGGATCCTACTGAGGAGGTGCTGGTTAGGAACTGTGCCTTCAGCTAATGCCACAATATGTACTTTAGCTATTTGTGGGTAAGGCATACTACTCCAGGAAAGCTACTGCGTTTCCTGATCTTGGGCCATGAAAGATCTTATTTACTGGCCAAGGTTACCTGATGTGGCCACAAGGAATTAAACCAGGATGGGTGGGTGTCCAGTTGTGGCAATTTTATCGAGAGCAATCAGACTTTTTATACTCTTATTAGAAATAGCATATAGTGGCAGTTGTCAGGATCAATAGTAGCAGTTGCCAGTATACAGTGTTTGTAGGCTATACAGGGTACACAAGATTGATGTCCAAGACCAGTTGTCCTGTCAAGTTTCCTGGCTTTCTAAGGAAACATACAGAGAAACACAGTGGTCTGAATGTTTCACTGCCTGAGGGAGTGCTTCCTCTTTCAGGAAGTGGAAGGCCATTGTGCCCCAGGAGCCTGGCCTCTAACCTGAAAAACCCAGGAGCCATACTTGCCAAGGCTGCTAGGCCAGGCCAATGCTATAATTCCTTGTAGGGACAACACCCTGGAAGAAATTCTTTCCTCGTCAGCCAATTTGTGAGAGCAGAGAGGCACTTGCATTTTGTCCCCTTCTGGGTTAGTGTTGCCCTGCATTTCCCTGACCACCTACTGTGTTCCAAGCATGCTCAGGATGCTGATCTGAAACACTCACCTTGAAGGAATTTAGGATCTAGCAGGACAGATAAATCAATGCAGAGAAAATGATAAGACCTCGGGGGCATGCTTTTTTGGAATCTGAGAATGCTATCTGTTGTCCATTTGGTGCCGTATAAGTGATGGAGGGAACAGGACGTGTGAGCTAAGCTTCTCAGGAATGCAGTATCAGGAGGTAGTTCATAGGATGACCACAAAGTCAGCCTATCAAGGAGCTAGAGAGACCTGAGTATGCAGAAGGATTTTGCCAAGTCATGGGCCTAGTTGGGAATTGCAGACATTGGCCAGGCCAGGCCAAGGTTGTGTCAACAGATGTGTGAACAGGAAATCCTGGAAAGAAGCCGTGTCTGCAGAGATTGACCAATCAGAATTGGAGTACTTTGGAGAGATTGTAATGCTCAGATCCAGAGTCTGTTACTATGTCGGTTAGCCTCCTTGCCCACCTCTGTGTCAGAACTAGCATCCTCTGACTAATAGATATAAATCCTTTGGAAGGGATCTATTGACTTAACAGACCCACTGTCTTCTGTCAACCCAAAAGGGAAGATTACCATAGACAGTGTCTTGGACCTATAGAAAACTTTCCCATTTTCTGTAACTGCCTCTTGGATGTTTTGAACAATGTATTTTAACTTGCCTTGATTTATGACAGTTTTGTAAAATTATAAAACCTCATGAATCAGATTCCACATTGGGGAATAGAATTTGGGGTAACCTAATCCCATGTTCTCGGACCATAGTTGCTCAAAATGTCTCCAGAATAAACTACCTCTCACTCCCTTTAAGTTGACATGTGGGTTTTGCATTCATTCAAAGGTGAATACGCTGTGAATTTATCTAGTCAAAGGCCAGGTCTGGGAGTCAGGGGTGGAGGACAGAAGGGGGTAATCATGCGATTTAGGGTGAAAATGAAGCATACCTTTGTAACTTGACTTTTTAAAATATGTAACAACTGTAACATGTTTTATATTGTTTGAGATGTCATAACTGTTTGTCACTATGGAAATTATTTCCTTAACTACCTCTGCACACCGTTGTCCCCTCTGTTGCCTCCACTTTAGAGATGAGAATCTGGTAAGACGCAGCTTCTGCCAAAGGCATGCAGGGTAGGAGGCAGAGCCAGGACTTGAGAGCCTGTGCTGTCTACTGAGTTTCTGATTCTCTGAAATCTTTAGATTTCATTGTAAAGGTAAAGAGAATCTGGAAAGATTTTAAAGTATGGGAGTGACAAACATGTCCCCTATGTGTTTATGGAGTTGAGCAGATAAGCAAATGGTTAACAGAAGCAGAGGCATGTTAGCCCTCAGCACGGTACACATCGTCATTTTCCTTCTGAGCTTCCAATATGGACTGTTGGAAGTTGTTCTCCTTATGTATATGAACTTTGGAGTCACTTAAATACTTTGTCCTTGACAATAGTTGTGGGAAACTGGGCAAAGTACTCAGACTTTCCCTTGTCTGTTGTGTAAGGTTGTGATTATAATCCAGCAGTTGGCAGACACGGAGGTACAGCAGCATGCTATTCCCATTTCTGAGGGTCTGTGCACAACATGGCTGATACCACCTTTGCCTCCTTCAGCCATCTTCTCTCCTGGAGTTCTTCACCTCTCTCCAGCCACTCTTCTTAGTTTAGGAATTCCCCCATCGGTTTTTGTCTTTTTTCAATGTGGACTGAGTACTTAAACCTTTGTCTTGTGTGTGTGAAGGTGCTGCAGTGGCCAGGAGAGAGTGTCAGATTCCCTGAAGCTAGAGTTACTTGTGGTTGAGAGATGCCTGACACGAATGCTGGGAATTGAAGCCTGGGAATTGAAGCCAGGCTCTCTACAAGGGCAGTGTGTGCTCCTCACTGCTAAGCCATATTTCTAGCTCCTCTTCCAGGGCCTGGGTGGACTTCATCTAGTCTGCTGCTTCTGTTATCCCTTTAGCTATCTGCTGAGGGCTTCTCCACAAATATGTCTGGCTAAGCCACTTCAATGAATATGTTAAAATTCCCAGCTCCCAGAATAGTGTTCTCTAGATAGAAGGACTCTGAGTTTCTGGGTCAGGAGGGACTTGGTGTATCTCCTTGGCTCTAGAAGCAATTGCTTTCCACTGAATCACCTTGCCTTGCTCAACTCTACTCTTATTCTAGCTCAGTGGTTCTCACCCATCCTAATGCTACGGCCCTTTATTACAGTTCATGTTGTGACCCCCCCTACACACATAAAGTTATTTTCATTGCTACTTCCTGGCTGTAAATTAGCTACTGTTATGAATCATGTAAATCTCTGTTTCCTAATAGTCTTGGGCAACCCAGAAGCCATTTGGCCCCCAAAGAAACAGTTGTGACCCACGGGTTGGGAAGTACTCAGGCCTAAAACTCCTCCTTTCTCTTGCATTCTCCAAATGGCCAAGTTACCACATCTGTTTAACTGAAACTCTTAAGAGCCCCCTTCAGCCTCACTCTACCTGTGTCCATGTCTACCCTTGTCCTAGCTGAGGTCACCATCAGCTGTATAAATAACCCCACAATACATTAATAATGCCAGTTCTGTGGCTGACTTTTCCTGGAAACACCTGAGATTATGAGAATATTCTTTTACAAATTTATTTAGTGTGTGTGTGTGTGTGTGTTGTCCTTAAGGTGGTTACTGTGTTAAGCAGTGGTGTCCTGGAGAGGCCTGGTTCCAGGCTGGTTAAGAGGAGTTTTGGTCCAATAATCTGTATTTCTGTACACTGATTTGTGCTGTCTGCTGGTTTTCTTCCCCTGTGAAAGACTAGCCTTAGGGCAGCTTAGAGGAGAACCTGACTTAACTCACCCACGGTCAAAGTGCACAACTCTGTAGAGTAGCAGCCGTGGAAGAGAGACTGTGAGGAAGACAAGTCACTGACATCAAAGGCTTGCCTTTGATAGGAAATCAGAGATTAACCTAGAAGACTTCCTCTGTCCCATAGCAGCCAGGTCCTGCCCTGCCCAGTGTAAACAGCCCCTCCCTTTCCTTTTCCCATGTTTTCCCACGTCCTGGAGACTGAGTTTGGCCAATGAGTACTCACAAGTCCTAAGAGAGAATAAGGTGACCCTAAAAGTGAGAAAGGAAAAAGGAAGCCATAGCTGTTCCTCCTTCGCTAGGGACTCCTGACTGCCTTACATACCCATGACATACACAGGCTGTCAGCATCCAGAGCTCTTGTATTTAAATTGGTTGACATCTTGCTTTTAAATCTGCCTTAGTTTCAATTCATGGTGTAAATCTGCATGCTGAGGGGGTCTGCTTAGCCACTAAGAGCTTTGATGGACCAAAATCACTTATAGTTCTAAGAACTTTTGGGCCCAACCTTTGAAGCAAAGTTCAGTAAGATGCTGGGGGCAAATGGGCTGTCTCCACACAGCTTTACCTATTGCTAGTTTGCTCTATGGAAGTTTCTGGCAGAAACCGGAAGGAAGGTCCGTGACAGTGATCTTCATGAGGTATTTACTGTGCTTTTGAGTCTCAGGTCCGACATCCACCCCTGCAAAGATTGTCCTCACGCTAAGGAATTGCAAACAGATTCCTCTTAGATAGCCAGTGTATTTCTGTCCAGAAAGGTGCCTGCCAAAGGGGGAGGAGGGAATTGAGTTGGCAGTTTGAAGTAAATTAATAGGAATAAGGAGAAACTAACCAATTGCCAAGGAGCCATATTATAGCAATAAAGGCTGAATCCCAAGTAGCTAGCAGCTCTTCTAATCAAGTGTTAAGAGAACAAAGCAGTATCACTGGATATTACTCATAGTTCACTTACCACCAACGATGAGCCCAGTAAGCCCCAGACATTGTCTAACAGAACAAGGAGCAACAATAATCTTCAGTCGTCTAGAAGTCGTGATGTAATTATGAGCTGGAAGCTAGATCTCCTTAGCCAACAGCTACTGTAGAAAGGCTTCCTCTGCTCTAGCTGGGTAGAAACATTACATAGTATTTAACAAACCCCCAACCCTCTGTAAGGGTTGCAACGTACTTCCGGTTAATAAAAGCTAGAGGGGTCCGAATAAGACCGCAACTAACATTAAAAAACTTACACTAAGCTCATGCAAACTTTCCTTGAAAGCAACCATTATGCAGACATACAACAGGTTTAATAAAAGCTAAATAGCAACTTAGAGCGATCTAGCAGGCTAATATGCGGACAAAGCTTTAAGAGTCGTAAATAGCTCTTTCCGGGAAGCTGTGGTGGCTCTGAAAAGAGCCTTTGTGGGGGATGGAAGGGAGACAGACGGGGCACTCAAGCGCGCTCCCCACGGATGCGGCGGGCCAACTGGATGTCCTTGGGCATGATGGTGACGCGCTTGGCGTGGATGGCGCACAGGTTGGTGTCCTCGAACAGCCCCACCAGGTAGGCCTCGCTGGCCTCCTGCAGCGC
>CACVCL010031583.1:0-28801 GCA_902729485.2 Mus minutoides | reverse complement strand
TCCATTGTGTAAATATACCAAATTTTTTGTATCCATTCCTCTGTTGAGGGACATCTGGGTTCTTTCCAGTTTCTGGCTATTATGAATAAGGCTGCTATGAACATAGTGGAACATGTGTCCTTGTTACCAGATAGAATATCTTCTGGATATATGCCCAGTAGGGGTATTGCAGGATCTTCCAGTAGTACTATGTCCAATTTTCTGAGGAACCGCCAGACTGATTTCCAGAGTGGTTGAACCAGCTTGCATTCCCACCAACAATGGAGGAGTGTTCCCCTTTCTCCACATCCACGCCAGCAACTGTTGTCACCTGAATTTGTGATCTTAGCCATTCTTACTGGTGTGAGGTGGAATCTCAGGGTTATTTTGATCTGCATTTCCCTGATGATGATTTTTTTAAAATTGGAGGAACAGCAATATGAACTAACCAGTACCCTCCATAGTTGAGTCTCTAGTTGCATATGGAGCAGAGGATGGCATAGTCAGCCATCAATTGGAGGAGAGGCCCTTGGTCTTGTGATCACATGCCCCAGGATTGCCAGGGCCAGGAAGCAGGTGTGGGTGGTTTAGAAAGCATGCCAGGGGGAAGGTATAGGGGGCTTTGGGGATAACATTTGAAATGTAAATGAAGAAAATATCTAATAAAAAATAGTAGATAAAAAAGATGCAAAAAATAATTAAATTACCACATAACAAATATAATAAATACAATCTGAAAATGAGAAGAGAATAAACAGAAGCCTGGGTAAATAATTTTAAAACACAGCAAATACAAGAACAAACTAAAGGACACAGGCAAGGATAAGTGAGGAACAGTGTTGTGAGTTACAGGACAGCCAGGACTATACAGAGAAACCCACTCTTGAAACCCCCACCCCCCAAAAAAAGGAAAAAAAAAGAAAAACATAAATGGAACTTCTAAATTGGTTGTAAAGTTTACACTTTACTTTTACAACTATATGCATATATTACTTTAAAAAAATTTAATGTATTTGAAAATAAAACCTGCAAGGTTTCTCAACATTAAATGTAAATAAGATTTGGTAAATTATACAGTGAAAATGTATTCGTCTGTAAAGAAAAATTGAACATGACATTTTCTAGAAAGTGAATAGAAATGGACATCATTATGATCAGTTATGTGGATGCTCACAGTCAACCATTGGAATGAACATGGGTACCCCAATGGAAGAGCTAGAGAAAGGACTAAAGGAGCTGAAGAGGTTTGCAACCCCATAGGAAGAATAACAATATCAAGCAATGAGTTGCCCCAAAGCTCCCAAGGATTAAACCACCAAAGAGTACATCTGTAGGGACCCATGGCTCCAGCTGCATATATAGCAGCAAATGGATTTATCTGGCATCAGTGGGAAGAGAGTCCCTTGGTCCTGTGAAGGATCAATGCCCCAGTATAGGGGAATGCCAGAGTGGTGAAGTGGGAGTGGGTGGGTCAGGGAGCACCCTCATAGAAGAAAAGGAAAGGGAAACTGACAGGGGATTTCAGAGGGGAAACCTAGAAAGGAGATAACATTTTAACATTTGAAATGTAAATAAATAAAATATCCAATAAAAATAAAATAAAAATCATACTCAGAATGACAAATATCACAATTTTCTTTCATCTATATATTTTGGGATCTCTCTCTCTGTCTCTCTGTCTCTCTCTCTGTGTGTGTGTGTGTGTGTGTGTGTGTGTGTGTGTATGTTGAAACAAAAAAACAACACAGTAAAAAAAAGAAAAGATTTTAGCAGGGAGAGAGAAAGTAAAGAGAGTAACACACTTCATGTTGCACAGAGGAAGAAGAGAGTTGGGAGGATGGGAGAGGAGTAGGACAATGACTAAGAACAAGTCTCTGTGGGACTGCAATGATACCTATTACTTCAGATGCTGATTTTAAAGACTAATAGAAGACATGCCAATGTACGATATATTCCTCATCTTCCACTGTAAGGGAGACTGTTAATGCCATAAGTTGAGGACCTGGGAAAGATTTTCCTGCATAAGTAACATGTAAACTCTCAGCTCTAGGAACTAACAAATAACTAGCAAATAACTGCTTATTTTCTTTGATATTAAGCTGAAGTTATATGATGGAACATAATCACAAATTACAGCAAGCACCCAAACAATTCTTCAACCGAACCTTATTTGATACTAGTATTTGCTGTGACTGTATAGGAGACAAACACAGAGTAACAAAATAACCTCCAAGTGATGTTCGTGTTCCTGTAGGCCAACCCTGGCTCTTCTGATGCAGTTTACGGCCTCAGGTTGCAGCACCTTTGGAATCCACCTCCCAGTTTGGCAGTAGTGGCAGAGGTACTTCTCTCTATGCTTGTCCATTTCTGCTATATAGAGGAACACCTTTGCCTGTCACATGGACCTCATAACTAGCGAAGAGCTGCCTTTCAGTTGCTTCTTATCAAATCTCCATGCCCCCTCTTTTCACAGGATTCAGACCGGCATCCTAAGTCTGTAAGTTGTCAACTGTTACCCTCTCCCCTCTCTTGAATTCATGTTGCTTCCAGGAAGTCCTGTGCACATGTCACTCTGTCATGGTACCTGCTACAGAACACCTAAATGACACTTGTGAATTTTACACAAATTTAGGAATATATTTCCATACCAAAATATGCTATGATAAAGTCCCTGGCAAAAATTGAAGGGGCAGGCAGGGGAGGAAAAAGTGAGAGCAAAGGGGGAGGAAGAGAAGAATACAAAACACAAGGCCATATCTGATATGTGTTCTGTTCAAACAAGTCATAGATGACCTCTTTCCTATTATGAAGTACCCACCTATTATACAGTCAATGTTGTTCATTGTGTTATCACAGAAGAGCAATGCTGTAGCAACAAGATGGGAAAGTATAAATATTCCCAGTTTCCTTGCCAAAAAAAGCTGGTATGTCCTCTTGTCTCATGTCTACCTATAAAGAACAACCTGCACCTTCATTTTCATGTGCTGCTTTTGAGATAATCAAACCTGTGTTTCCTAGCCAAGAATATTGGCAGTCTTTGCTTATGTTTCATGTCCCTCTCACTGTATCAACTCCCTAATGAATTAACAAGCAATAAAGAAGATACCCAACCACGTAGGAAAGTTTAAGTGTCCCTAGAGTATCCTTTATCTTTCAAATTAAAAAATAATATATCTAATGTTACTAAAGAAACAGCGTATCCATGCACTGAAGCATGTGGCTTTATTTCACCTGCTCCATTTCCTAACTCTTATATAAGCTTTTGTTTTTCTTTTGCTTTTCAACATGACATATGTGCTTTTTTTAAAATACCCCTGGTAAAGCAACTTGACAGTTGGTAGCTGTCTGGCTGTTTATTCAACATATGTACCACTTAATGCACAGGTCTCAGTGATGCAGTCCCCAATGTGATCCAACTGGGATAAAAATCAACAAATAGAGCTTTTCACAGAATGCATTTTCTTGGGGAGAGTTAAATATTTGAAAGGTGTTTAGCAGTTAAGATTTAAACCTAATGTCATAAGAATTACAGGGTCAGTGTCTCCCCCTGCACAGCTCAGGCTCTTGATTTCACATAGGAGCTCCGTATGTCAGGAAATCACCTTTTTAATTAGATCTCTGTAGCCTCCTTCTAACTTACCACTGTCACAAGCCTTGGATAGAGTCCTATTCCCAGGAAACCTTTCAGCAAACTGTTAGCTGGGTTCTTACGAGATGTTGAGACAGATTCTCCCAGATTGCAGGCAATTTTAAATTAGCTGCTTGGGAAAGTGGTGGGTGTGGTGTTATCGCAACATCCTCATATGTTACCTGAGTCTTTTCCTTGGGGAAAGCAAAACCTGTTCGCACTAGCTTGTATTTCTGAAAGTAAAATCAGTCTGGAAAATCTGTCACTTATTCTGTCCTATCTGGACTAAAGAACAAGAAATAATCACAGAAGTGTCCTAGTCTCTGTGGACAGCAGGACAACTGATCTGTGACGTCGCACTGGCAGGTTAGGACTTCAGAAATTTTAGAAATGGTTTTCAAAAAGGAAAAGTGAAGAACATATGAGGATGAAGTTTGCATCATATTCCCATTAAATATATTATCAGGTAGCATATTCCCTAAAGCCCTAAAAAGGATTAACTATCTTAACTGTCTTAAGAGAGAGAGAGAGAGAGAGAGAGAGAGAGAGAGAGAGAGAGAGCGCTTATTTATGTGTATGTGTTTATATGTCCATTGATATTCGTTTATGTGATGTGCCTATGCATGCATGCGTGTTCCTTTATGGTGTGTTTGTGGAAATTAAAGACAACCTCCTGTGTCAGCCCTCACCTTCTACCTTGTGTAAGAGTCTCTCATTGGGCTTACCAGGCTAACTGGCTCACAAGCTTTCCGGGAGGCTCCTGTCTCCTCCTATAATTTCCTCACAGAAGAGCTGAGGCGACAGATGTGCACAAGTGCATGCTGCTTTACTGGGGTTCTCAGACTCTGCACTGAGGGTCTCAGGCTTACACAAGGACTTTTCTACTGTGTCATCTCCCCAGCCGAATGTCAACATTTCCAGAGCCAGAAATAACTGTCCATATGATACAGATAAACATTGCAGCTCTGTTATATATAAAACCAGACTGTTAATAGTAGCATATTTTATACTGAAGGCTTAGCCAAAGCAGTATACCCTAAAATTTTGTTTTAGAGAATATATATCAATGCCATTTGCTGAGGACTAGCCTTGAAGGGGGGTTCTGAGAGAAGGAGTTCGGGGGAATAGCAAAAAACCTTAATAACTTGAAGTCATATTTTGGGTTCAAGCTGATGGCCTATGTTCTGCTGGAGACATCTTACCAGCCCACTTTCTCTCTGTTCTGCTTTCTTTCTCTCTGGTGTGCTTTCTTTCACTATTCTCTACTGGAGACAGTCCTCCATGCAGTTCTCTCTCCCTAGTCTAAAAAATTCTATGAAAAGCTCATCTCCTGCAGATTACAAGCCCAGTCTTTTACATATCAATCCAATCACTTACTCCAGGTTCTATTTTGATTATCTAATAAATCAGCATCCATGATACCCCAGCCCCTTAATTCTTAGGAGACAGCAGGTACACAGTTATGTTTAACATTGCAAAAAGGATTCCGAGATCCCCCAGCCTCTGTTAAGCACAGACACTTAACTAGTTGGGAGGGACCCCATCCTGAAACTGCCATTTCTACCCCACCTGGACCTAACCTTGCTCTGTCCTAGACTGCTGCTGAATGCACGAATCTGCCTTTGTAAGCATAAACAAACTTTGCTGGGTGGGATGTCCTGCAATCACAACTCCCTTAATCTCTATCACCTTCTTTAGTACTTTTCTGACAAATTGACTCATAGCATAACTGCCTCTGTTCCTTCAGATTTGTAAAGCCTATCATAATTCATATCACATCCTTATTTTTTGCATAGTTGAAAAATTATATATTCATGATTTTAGAGTTTTTTGCCACATCCTTAAGGGCTGTCCTGAGGTCTCAACATTTACCATTTTGCTAAGTCATTAGCCACACCTTCACCACAGTAACTTGTACTCTTTGATTATAATTGAGACATTAACAGGGAGGACAATCCTCAGAGGAATGTAAATAAATATACATTATACAAACAAGCCTTATACTCAAAGCAGTCATCAACACTCTTGGGGGCTCACATTCAATGGCCCTGTCCCAGGGACAGGAACCATGTCATTTTGTCCCCACTAAGGCCATACTGGATGCAGCAGTGGTTATAAGACTTTGTGGTTTGCTTAGGTATTGTAGAGTTCAGCAATCAACTACCCTAAAACCACCTTCTTGATTAAATGCATCAGATATAAACTATTGTATTGTCTAAACTCCTGTCATCCTTGCCTCTTGACCTACTTTCCTGCAACTAAGAGGAATCCAAGCATCCTTTTAAGAGCCAAACAGCTAAGTTAGCCAGTTATGTGTCTAGAGTGTATAGTCTCTATACTTAAAAATGCTAATGAAATGCTTCCTTGCAGAAAACAAGATCTAATACACCATGTGCTATAACTATGGAGACTAAGTTCAAATTGACTGCATGATACAACCTGGAAATGTTCTACAGTTGACTTATCTCCTGTGAGAAGAAGTTTGACCAGTGAAAAATGATGACAAAATTAAGCATATGGAACCGTTCTTCTTGTTCAAGGTACCAGTAATCAGTAGTCCACGAGAGATGCTTGGGAATCTACATTGTGCTCAGTGAGTACCTCCTACCTAAAATCACCATGGCTCATTTTAACATATCAATCAGGTGTCAACACAGCATTTTAATTATTTTTCACATTTTCTCCTTCTCCAACTTTCATTATTGTTCACTTTTCCTATCCTTGATTTATATGTTAGAAATAAACAATGGCTTGGATACCATTTGGAATGTAAATAAAGAAAATATCTAATAAAAAATAATAGGAGCTATTAAAAGCCACTGTAATTCACTGGATATTTAGTGACTACTGTTAAGACATGTACCCTAACTGAACTGTAATCCAAGGATATTTGTATATGCAATATCATGTAGTCAGCAGGTGAGGTACACTTTATGCCTTGTATATCATCAAAAGTAAATAAACGATAAGATAAAAAAAAGAAAAGAAAAAATGACAACTAAAATTATGTTACAAATTATGAAGTTACTACAAATTATGAAACTACTACATTGGATAGTTGACTTTCCCAGTCTGAACATGAACAATTTCCAGGTCATTATGGAATTTCCATTGTTCCCCTTGTTTCAGTTGAAAGTAAGTATTTAAAATGGAGTTCCAACAACATAATTTTGGTAGCGCAAAAGAGAGGCAATAATATTAGCTCCTCTCTTCCTGAGAAAGTGAGCTAGAGTTTAAAACTAGTTATACATTCAGTGCAGGAACCTAACTATAACTTATCTGGTGCAATTAGAACACTGTTGCCAAAAATTCCAGAGCCTATTTGAGATGTTATCTTCTCACCTCTGGCCAGGATGGCATTGGAAAAACATTTTTAAAAGAGGCCAAATGGGTCTGATTTGATATCTGAAGTATACCCAATCATTCTTTCTAGATGTAATACTTAAAGAAATAGCTGTATATCCTACAGCTTCTCCAGCCATCTAGTTACCATAAAGTGACACATAAAGGGAGGCAGAATCTGTGTGTTGAGGGTAATGAATGAGGGAAGTCAAAATGTCAACTCTTAATGGTGATATGGCTACATGAAGCAGTCTCTGTGGTGACTTCTCAATTCTTAACAGTACGAAAACAAAACTGAAGCAAAGCCTCTTGTCACCTAATGCACGATAAGTTGACATAGATTCTTAGTCTTTGTATTTCTTTGAAAACAACTTAAAATCAATGATTTCCTATGTAAAACTAATATAACAATGACTTTGAGTTCATATCCTATCAAAGTAAAAATGTCGAAGGGGAAATTAACTGGCAGCACAAAAGTGGAGTATGAAGCACTATATCATATAATCCATGTAATTTACACACAAATGTAAGACTCTGACAAGCCTTAGCTTACCGAGTGAAGATTGTAGAGCCAGGATCGATGCAAAAGCAAGAGGGATTTATTGTTCCAACAGGCTGGGATTGTCATCTTGCACCCAAAGGAGAGGCAGTGACAACAGGACGCCTGTTCTGCGAGTTTTTATATGGTATTCAAAGCAGAGCCATTAGGCACAATGTGATTGGCAGAACAGTGTGACTGTTAAACTGATTAGTCTTTAGGGAATGAGGTGACAAGGACTTCCCTTTCTGTAGGCGCCACCCTGTAGAAAATATCTACATACTCAGGGCCTCCCATACAGGTTAGCCTCTCCCTTCCATAAGGGTACCTAAATATTCCACAACCTTTTTTTCTAGAAGGGGAGGGGTCTGGTGGAATTTTCCAAAAGTCCTGAACTGACCTCTTCAAAATCATGTTTTTGGTTTTTTTTGAAAACTAGAATTGACTTACAAGAAAGAACTAAATGCTAGTATTACCATTAACAAATTATTTAATTGTTATTTAAATAAAAGTATTCTAATATTATAGTTTTGCATATGTGAAGATTTCTTTTCAAAGCATGAGAGAATTTTTTTAGTTAGATGTTTTCTTTATTTACATTTCAAATGTTATCCCCATTCCTAGTTTCCCTTCCAAAAATCCCCTATCTTCTACCCCTACTCCCTGCTCCCAACCCACCCAACTTCCTGACACAGGCATTCCACTATGCTGGGGCATAGAACCTTCACAGGACCAAGGACCTCACTCACATCCCATTGATGACCTACTAGGCCATCCTCTGATATATATGAAGCTAGAGCCATGAGTTGTCTTTGATTGGTGGTTTACTCACAGGGAACTAAGGGAGTATTGGTTAAGTTCATATGGTTGTTCCTCCTAGGGAGCTGCAAACCCCTTCAGTTCCTTGGTTACTTTCTCTAGATCCTTCATTGGGGACCCTGTGCTCTGTCCAATGGATTACTGTGAGCATCTATTCTGTATTGGCTAGGTACTGGCAGAGCATCCTAGGAGACAGCTATATCAGGGTGCTGTCAGCAAAATCTTCTTGGCATCTGCAAAAGTGTCTGGGTTTGGTGGTTGTTTATGGGATGGATCCCCAAGTAGGGCAGTCACTGGATGGTTATTCCTTTTGTCTCTGCTCCACACTTCGTTGCTGTAAATCCTTCCCTGGTGATTTTGTTCACCCTTCTAAGAAGGATTGAAGTATCTACACTTTGGTCTCCTTTCTTCTTGAGTTTCATGTGTTTTGACAATTATATCTTGAGTATTCTGAGTTTCTGGGATAATAGCCACTTATTAGTGAGTATATATTATGAGTGCTTCTTTGTGAGTGGGTTATCTCACTCAGGACGATATTCTCTAGAGCCAATCATTTGCCTAAAATTTTCATAAATTCATTACTTTTAATAGCTGCATAATACTCCATTGTGTAAATGTAACATTATTGTAATCGTTGAGGGACATCTGGGTTTCTTCCCAGCTTCTAGCTATTGTGAATAAGGCTGCTATGAATATGGTGGAGTATGTGTCCTTATTACAAGTTGAAACATCTTCTGGGTATATGCCCAGGAGTGGTATTGATGGATATTCTGGTAGAACTAATGTCATATTTTCTGAGGAACCACCAAAGTGAATTACAGAGTGGTTGTGCCAGCTGGCAATCCCAGCAGCAAAATCTCCACATCTCGGCCAGTATCTGCAGTCACCTTAGTCTTTGATCTTAGCCATTCTTACTGGTATGAGGTAGAATCTAAAGGTTGTTTTGATTTGCATTTCCCTGATGATTAAGGATGTTGAATATTTTTTAGGTTCTTCTCAGCCATTCCATATTCCTCAGTTGAGAATTCTTTGTTTAGTTTTGTACCCCGTTTTTTCCAACATTTATTAGATAATTTCCTCATTTACATTTCAAGTGTTATCCAGAAAGTTCCCTATACCCTCCCCCCTCCCGGCCCTGCTCCCCTACCCACCCGCTCCCACATCTTGGCTCTGGCATTCCCCTGTACTGGGGCATATAAAGTCTGCATGACCAAGGGGCCTCTCTTCCCAATGATGGCCAACTAGGCCATCCTCTTCTATATATGCAGCTAGAGACATGAGCTCAGGGGGTACTAGTTAGTTCATGTTATTCTTCCACCTATAGGGTTGAAGACCCCTTCAGCTCCTTGGGTACTTTCTCTAGCTCCTTCTTCCTTGGGAACCCTGTGTTCCATCTAATAGCTGACTGTGAGCTTCCACCTCCATGTTTGCCAGGCATTGGTATAGTCTCCCACAAGACAGCTATATCCGGGCCCTTTCAGCACTATCATGCTGGCATATGCTATAGTGTCTATGATTGGTGGCTGATTGTGGGATGGATCCCTGGCAGCCTCAGTCATTGGGTCCATCCTTTGGATTCAGCTTCACACATGATCTCTGTAACTCCTTCAATGTGTGCTTTGTTCTTAATTCTAGGAAGGGGTGACGTGTCCACATTTTGATCATCCTTCTTCTTGAGTTTCATGTGTTTAGTAAATTGTATCTTGGGTAGTCTAACTTTCTGGGCTACTATCCACATATCAGTGAGTACATGTTATGTGAGTTCTTTTGTGATTGGGTTACTTCACTCAGGATGATGGCCTCCAGATCCATCCATTTGCCTAGGAATTTCATATATTTATTGTTTTTAATAGCTGAGTAGTACTCCATTGTGTAAATGTACCAAATTGTACCATTGGTGTTTTGTTCAGGAATTTTTCCCCTATGCCCATATCTTTGAGACTCTTCCCCACTTTCTCCTCTATAAGGTTCAGTGTTTCTGGTCTTATGTAGAATTCCTTGATCCACTTAACTTGAGCTTTGTACAAGGAGATAAGAATGGATCAATTTGCATTCTTCTACATGATAACCACCAGTTGTGCCAGCATAATTTGTAAAAAATGCTACCCATCTGGTCCTGGGCTTTTTTTGTTTGGGAGACTATTAATGACTGCTTCTATTTTGTTAGGGGATATAGGGCTGTTTCGATCATTAATCTGATCCTGATTTAATTTTAGTACTTGGTATCTGTCTAAAAAAATGTCCATATCATCCAGGTTTTCCAGTTTTTTTTTTGTTTTTTTTTTTTTTTTTTTTTTTTTTTTTTTTTTTTTTTTTTTTTTTTTTTTTTTTTTTTTTTTTTTTTTTTTTTTTTTTTTTTTTTTTTTTTTTTTTTTTTTTTTTTTTTTTTTTTTTTGAGTATAGGCTTTTGTAGTAGGATCTGATGATGTTTTGGATTTCCTCAGGTTCTGTCCTGGATTTCCTGGATGTTTTGAATTAGGATCTTTTTGCATTTTGCATTTTCCTTGGTTGTTGTGTCCATGTTTTCTATGGAATCTTCTGTACCTGAGATTCTCTTTTCCATCTCTTGTATTCTGTTGGTGATGCATTCATCTATGGCTCCTGATTTCTTTCCTAGTATTTCTATCTCCAAAGTTGTCTCCCTTTCTGTTTTCTTTATTGTTTTTACCTCAAATTTTAGATCCTTGATAGTTTTGTTTAATTCCTTCATCTGTTGTTTTTTTTTTTTTTTTTTTTTTTTTTTTTTTTTTTTTTTTTTTTTTTTTTTTTTTTTTTTTTTTTTTTTTTTTTAGTTTCTTCTTTTATGTCTTCTCCCTGTTTTGCTGTGTTCTACTGTATTTCTTTAAGGGAGTTTTTAATGTCCATCTTAAAACCCTCTACAAGCATCATGACATATGATTTTAAATCCAAATCTTTCTTTTCCAGTGCGTTGGGGGTGACCAGCATTCGCTGTGGTGCAAGTACTGAGTTCTGATGATGCCAAGCAATCCTGGTTTCTGTTGATAAGATTCTTACATTTACCTTTTGCCATCTGGTAATCTCTCGTCTTAGATGTTCTAGCTGTCTCTGGCTGGAGATTTTTTCCTCCTGTGATTCTGTTAGCCTGTGTCAGCACTCCTGATAGACCTGCTCTCTCTTGGCAAGACCAGTGCACAGAGAACTGCAGAACAGCCCCATGTCCTGCCTGTAGGTGGAGGCAGGAAGGACCCTGTCCTTGAAGCTCTGTTGCCTGTGCTCTCCTGAGTGGAGGACCCGCCTTAGAGAGACACTGGAGAAAAAATTGTGGATCTCAGCTGAGTCCCTCTCACCTGAGTCCTGGGATCAGAGCACTCCCTGATGGCAATCTCTCTCTGGCAGGGAAGGTGCACAGAGGACTGAGGATCAGCTCCACCTCCTGGCTGAGGATGAGGGCTCCAAAGGTCCAAGGACCAAAGAGAAAAAATGCATGATAGAATTTTTAATAAATGATTTATAGTAAACATAATAAGATCAAACTTGCTTTAAGCCACAGATTTTATTTTTGTATCTTTTCTCTTAGTCTTCAATTTGCTAATCTATATTTTGAATCTAAGAAGAAATATATCCTTTCATATTTATTTTGTCAGATATAACTTTTTTCCTAAATTACTTGAACTAATATCTTATGGAACACTCACTCTTCAAAACTGTTCCATATTGTAAAATGTCCAAATTATCTGTCTAAGATGCTGAGATAATTACTTTAGTGGTTCACACAAAAACACAGAGAAACTTCTTGCCTTTTTACAATAGAATATGTTTCAAAATAAAGAATGCAACTAGAGAGTCAGGGGTTCTCTGTGAAGATCTCTATGCTCGCCATTTAGTGACTCTGGTTTCTTATGCCATTACCAAAAGTCTGCAAAAAGAAGAGGGTTACAGGTGGGATTTCCTAACAAGCACACACTCACATATAAGCCTATATTTAAACTGAATTTGAAATTTCTAGTTCCATTTACTTCCAGTTACTAGGTTTATCCTTCTGTGGAATATTCAAACTCCTTCTGAGAGGAAAGGGACAAGGTAATAAGGTAGATAATATTAATTTTAAACCATAACTTCTATTCATATTATTAAGAGAAGAAATAGCAAATATTTTATATGGATTAATCACAGGATTAAATCATATATTTAAAATAAATCAGAAATTATTATCATTCTAATTACATTCAATATTTATTCTACATTTTAAGTTTTTCCAGAATTATTACATAGTCACACTGACTAGAAGGATTCACTTTAACTGTAAAGCTTGCCTTTGATGTAATACAAATGCATGTAGACTTATCAAGGTCAGTAGATAATAAGATGGGAAGTGTTCAAACTCTATGTAGTACAATGGCTTTCCCCAAAACAGATCCTTTCCTTTCAAGCACTAGATCAATAAATGAACCTTTTATCAGAGAACAAGCTAAAACCTCTTCTATACTTTGCTTGTTACTTTTCTTTTTATCCCAATAGAAGATGATGCCACTCAAGTTGCAGGCCAAAGAAGTACCATGACTCTTTTGTAGTAGTAAAAACTTCAAAAGTAAATAAATTATTTTGGAACTTAGAGTTAAGAATAAAGTGAGTACCCAGTAGCTCATTATCCTTTGGGGGGTAGGAGTATAACCAAAGCATCAAGAATCAGTATTTCCATTTATATATCCTACTGATCTAAATAGCATTCATGGGACTTTAAAAGTCTTTTTAAAATAAAAAGTAGAGCAAATTACAAAAAGTATGAATTCTAACTTTCTCAACAGCTGTATTATTTCATAGAAAGTTTGGTCAGGATGAGTAACACAAGGCCATTAACTCATCCAATTATGAAGTAGCCAACATAGTAGTGCCCATGGCAGTGGCATGGAAATAGAGAATAAAATGATGTATATCTCCTCCTTCATTTGATTTCTGTAGATTTTGGTAGAAATCCATTGGATGAGGGAACTCACAAGTGTTTTGTTGCCATGGTGTTGGAAATAGGTTTATCCCCAGAGACTCACATGTTTGAGTGCTTGACCCCTAGGGTGTGGCACTATTAGGAGGTATAGCCTTATTGGAGGAAGTGTGTCACTATGGGGGCTGGCTTTGAAATCTGATATGCTCAAGTTATGCCCAGTGTGACAAGCAGTCTTCTCTCTTGCTTCTTGCAAATGAAAATATAGAACTCTTCACTCTGTCTCCAGTACCATGTCATCCTGTAAGCTTTCTGCATGATGATAATGGTCTAATCTTCTGAAACTGTAAGGTAGCCCAATTTAAGTGTTTTCTTTTATAAGAGTTGCTATAGTCATGATATCTTTTCACAGCAAGAAATCCCTAACTAAGACAGTCACCACTGGCAGAACCTAATACTCTGAATAAATGTCTTTGTTAAACTAAGGACTATTAAAAATAAGTGTTAATGTTTAAGAGTTAAAAATATACACAAAATACAACTGGACATTTCTGTATATACTAGACATCTGAAAGGTGAATAATTATGTTTTCATTAGGAGGCTACCTGAGTCATTCAGTACCTAAAGGCTATAAAGATATTTTCTGTGGATTTTACAATAACAAAAAAAGACTAGTTTTGAATATATGTTAAATGGAAGGACAAAGAACAGACTCCATGTATCTCATACTCTATGGTGTTGGCCAATGAAGAAGCTCAAATGATGTTGAACAGGCAAACTAACAGGGGATACATAGTCTTTTTTATGTAGACTCAATACCTGTTTGATTCTCACCATCAGAATTGAACTCACTGACTCAGTAAGTGGTGAAATTTATCTGGGAAGAAAAATAATGAATGGTTGTTTATATGGAAAAGATAGTTCGAAGAAAATGCCACTATAATGCCAGATCAACAACTAATGGAGGACATTTTCTATCTGAGTAATTCTTACTGTAAATGTTAATTGCAGAATGTGCCAAGTAAGATGTGCTAAGTCACATTTGAAGGTTTTCCTGGTTTTGCATCTTTGCTGAAGTCTGAATGAGTGATAATCTTGAATTGCTTCTCTTTACAAACTCTCTTTTCCCTTTTTTCCCTGCATTATGAGTTCTCTGGCTTAAGATGCCATTGTTTTTCCTGTCTGGAAGTCCTTCTGGAATTCTGGCTTTATGTAATGCTATCGTGAAGGGTTGCTGGATTCGTTTCCTCTCTACTTGTATACTGTCAAGGGACTCTTTTGAAGACCTCACTTTCACTATCAAGAATGAGGGAGGCAGACCCAGCAGCCTTCAGGGATTTAATTAAAGTTCACCAAGTTAGAATCTCCAAGCTCTCAAAGACCTAATTTAAATATAAGTTCACTCACTTTTTCAACTGTTTCTTAGGCCCTTATTAAAATTTCAGGTTATTAAAGAGAACATTCTGTGTTTTAGAATACATAGAAAATAAACCTTGGTTATGCAGAATCTCAAACATCTCCAGGTGCAAATGCAGACTCCTGCCAAATGCAAGGAATATACTAATGAATTAGTTTATAAATTATTGAAGCCATTATTGTAGAACTTTGTCAACTAAGATCAATTACATTTATATGGGTAGGATGTGCTTTACAGGAACTAAACATTGGTACTCAGAGAATATAGCTTTATATACTTGTGGCCAGTCATTACAATATTGTTTTGTATAGTAGTGATTATTAGTTGGAGTACTCTTAAATCTAGGTGGTGTTATTTCCTCATGTTCAGCTGTCAGCGTGAAACCTTGTTAAAAGTTAATAACTACTCATATCTATTTATAATTTATTTCTGGTGAAGGTTCTGTTACTCGGGGCTGCAAAATTAAAACAAAACCAAACATAGCTACAACAAAAAAAACACAATTCTGTTGACAATATTGCAATGCAATTTCGTGAAATCAAATTACGTTACCTTGAAATGGACATAAAATATAAACTGATTATATCATGATGCCAGATGTTAAATAACTAATCATGACTGACATATACATACAAACATGGCCATCCATGAGGTTAAGTGTTCCTACAGCAAAGTCCTCCTCCCTCCCTCCCTCCCTCCCTCCCTCCCTTCCTCCCTCCCTCCCTCCTTCTCCTTCTCTCTCTCTCTCTCTCTCTCTTGCACACACACACACACACACACACACACACACGTCTAGCCAGAAAAGCAAGTAGGTGGCTTCTATAGAATTAGTTGCCAAAGCCTCTTTATGCAGATCTCCTTATGCAGATCATGAAAAAAAAAATAGAAAACCAATAGAAGCTAGAAAAATGAGAAGGAAAGGAGGGTATCCCACCTGAGGTTGTTATGTGGGCATGATTTATAAGACACAGGCAGGCTTTTACTTCCAATACAAAGAACATCACTGTGAGGACTCTAAAACAGCTCACATTTTTAAGTATTATGTAGCTCTCAACCCTGTAATATTATCATGTAACAAGTGGATGAATTTTCTCGAAGATTAATCTTCACTTGGCTTTAAGAAGTAGATTAAAGATGGGTTCTTTGTCACCTTGGTTCTACACTCTTGCTTCTATCTACTTTACTTTCAACTGGATAGATGCTGTTGTGTCTTCCCAGAACTTCCTGATAAGTGGAATTGCCAAGGCCATCACCAAAGTGACTGCTGAAGCTTCCAGCAGGTCAAGATACTACTACAATGCAGCTTGCTAAGAAACAACTAACAGCAGATAAGCAATGCAAGGACAGTCTGGACTGCGGGTTTCATATTGGCAAGGAATGAAGAGTCCTGTCCTCTAACAAGAGAATCTTGTGAGTTTCATTATATACTTCCTGACTTTGCCGCCACAGATAAATTCAGATTTTTTCTGGGTAATATGGACAAGAAGAGTCAGTCTGGAATCTAGAGTCATTTCATGTCAATGAAGCCATGCCTTTGTATTTTATATTCTGTTTTATCATTAAACTATTTGTTGGTTAAAATTATCACCAAGATGGTAATAAAGATGGGACCTAATGATTTTTTTCAGACATTCCAGATTTAGAAAAATATAACTTAGAGAAGAAATATCTAAAAGCAAGTGACAGAAGATCTGGGGTTGTCTAGAGAGCTAATGGTGCGGTTCAGAAAAGGTTTCAATCACCTTTTTACCCTGAATTTTATATTATTTATGTGCTTTTAGTAGGCATAAAATCTTAGGTAGTGTATTATTCATTTCATTTTTCAGAAAAATAGAGCTGTGAATACACAGATATGTAATCTTTTATGCCAGTTTATACTATAAGTAAAATCATATTTTAAACTTGATTATTTTTTGGCACTATTACAACAGAATATAGTAACATTATCATCTTATAAAAGCACATTAGTTCTCAGTTACTACATTACAAGACTAGTTCTTCATTATAAATTCACTGAATTTCCAAAATGAGATATATTTCATAATGTAGAATTTTAAGGTTATGGTATGATAGTGATCGCCCTTGAGTTGAAAAAAGAAAATCTGTTTCTTCAAGATATGTGTTATTTTTTTCCCACTTTCATTTTACCAAAAGATTCCACTCAGGTATTTCCATTAAATATAAAATGTTTGTTACATTTTTCTCATTTTTAATGAAATTCAAAATCATTTTTTAAAGACAACCTTCTCAGGCCCCCACTTCTCCAAAGAACTTGTCATTCCATGACAAACATAGATTTCCTGAGAGATGAAAAACATTTGCTGTGAAAACCACTATATTTATCCTGAGGCATATTTGGTATAATTCACTAATTTGCCCAGTGCATAATTTCAGTATGTTCATGAAAAAACCAACTTTGTCTTACCCATGACTTTATAACAGAATCTCCCTGCTCTTAGAGTTCTATGGAAATAAGTGCTATGTAAATACTAATGGTTGAGTATTGGCTTCACAGGCAGTGGGAAGACAAATCCTGACAAAACACATGGGCACATGCACACACACATACACACACACACATCCACTTACAAATACAAAATTTATTTTAAGAATGTCCTTTATAACTAAGCTGCAATAATAAATAAAACATCAATTTACAAGTACATATTTAAGTCAGAGAGGACAATTAAATATGAAAGCAATTATGTGATGACTATTTTTCCTATTGATAAAAGTCAGACCTCTTTAACTTCCAAATGTTCTCTGAAGATCCTAGGCACATTTAACAGTTTGTTGTTTGTTTGTTGTATTTCTGTCTCCTATCCATTTTTTAAAAATTCTTCTATAGCACAAGTTTTGTTTCAATAATATT
The DNA here is from genome assembly GCA_902729485.2 of Mus minutoides. Taxonomy (NCBI): domain Eukaryota; kingdom Metazoa; phylum Chordata; class Mammalia; order Rodentia; family Muridae; genus Mus; species Mus minutoides. The sequence continues at coordinate 11,305 of CACVCL010031583.1, read as the reverse complement.
TTACAAAACAAAGGTAAGGTCCTTAGGTTCACTTTGAGATTTCATAATTTTCTAGCAGAAATTTATGAGAAGCAAACTATTTCCAAATTTTACAGTGAATATGAACTTTGTAGTTTGGAAGTATATTTCTCAGTCTTCTTAATCTGGAAGAGTTCACATAACTTAAATTTCTGAGCAGATTGCATTTTATTCACAATAAAGGAAGATCCATTCAAAATTTAATTTGCTTCAAAATAAAGAATTGGCTTGTTTTTTATTTGATTCTGGCTACTTTCATATGGAGACTATATATTTTTATAAATATTACATAGCAGACTTCAAAGTAAAATGAAATAAAATATGAGCATGGAATAAAATTATTTATACACTTATTTTACTAACAATTACTACAACTAAAAAGGCAAGAAAGTATTTGTCTCCATCAAATAATATTGAGACAAAGAATGGTAACTTATAGATGGTAATTCAACTTTGCATACAAACAGGTCAGGGAGTAATAATGATAATGCCATAATTAAAATCACTAATATGTAAATTTGAGGACAATAATACTAACTCAGTGTGAAGCAGATGACTCTTCAGTATTAGAGTATCTGAATTTCCAATGTTCTTGATGAGCAGTTGTAAAAATAATTATTTTTAAAAAATGTATTTTTAAAGTAGGTGGAATAAAATAGAATCATAAATTTAGACTTGAGTACTGTAAAGAAGTATCAACATTCCTTTTGTACTTTTAGAATATTATGAGTACTTTGTTAACCAAAGAAAAACTTTTGCAAGAAAAATCTGGAAACCAAAATTAATAAGTATAGAAAGGCTACAAATAGAGATTTCTGAGGGTTGAGTAAATTTTCACATACTGTGTTCAAAATGCAGGCAACTTACATTGGTTTAGAAGAAACATATTAAACATTTTCAGTAAGAGAATGACATTCACATCTTTGATCTATCACCTCTCAATGCTTCCCAGACTTCTAGCTCTCTTCATTTTAATTCTGAGTTATAACAACTCCCACTTCAACTTGGATTTTATAAAATAATGAGACACTGCAGAAATAAACTTCCCTATTCCTGTTAGTTTTCACATTCTTACATATACCCTCCATTAAAATATTAGATATCTTTGTGAGTGACTACCAATGTGTAGACATATGACTGAATATCTTCACTTTCTAAAATTACTTTTACACTTAATGATAGAAACAGATGTATTAGATTCAAACCACCCTTAGACAACGGAAAGATGACTGTCCTATGGAAGGTGTTTACCTAAAAAACATGGCTATTTGAGTTTGGACCCTCACCATCCTCAGATAAAAGACAGGAATGGTCACAGCTCTATCAGGTGACCCAGTCGGTGTGTTTCTGGTTCAAAAGAAACCATCCCATAATCAGTCACTAAACTCAGACACTATTGCATAGGACAGCAAGTGTTTACTGAAGGGACCCTGATATAGCTGTCTCGTACAGAAGTGGATGCTCACAGTCATGTATAAGAGGGAGCACGGGGCCCACATTGGAGAAGCTAGAGATAGAACCCCAGGAGATGAAGGGGTCTGCAACCCTATAAGAGGAACAACAATATGAACTAACCAGAACCCCCGGAACTGGTGTTTCTAGCTCCATATGTAGCAGAAGATGGCCTAGTCGGTCATCATTGGGAGGAGAGGCCCCTTGGTATTGCAATCTTTTTATGCCCCAATACAGGGAAATGCCAGGGCCAAGAAGTGGGAGTGGGTGGGCAGGGGAACAAGGCAGTGGGAGGGGGGAGAGAACTTTTGGGATAGCATTTGAAATATAAATTAAGAAAATATCTAATAAAAAAGAAAAGAAAAGAAACCTCCCCCCCTTCAAAGATTAAGGGGGAAGGTAATACAAGAAGACATTTGATATCTTTATAGATACTATTGGTTCTTATACATCACACACACATAAAAATTGTTTTTTTTTTATTTCTGATAATAATAGACAAAACTTTAAATGTAAAAGTTACTGGATGTTGAGTAAGACAGTGCTATTAAAATTGTCTTGAGTTTAAGTTTTCTGTGGAATTCTTAATTCAATATTACATGTTAGAGTGTTAAAGTAAAACCAGAAAATAGATGATTCTTCTTTATGGGATACCCATGAACTATAACAAACAACAAGACATGGACAGCAAGTAAGTGAGATGATTTTTCACATGAATGAAAGATTTATATGGGGCAATGGATAAAATAATTAATGAAAGACATGCGAGGAGGAACATTTTTCTTGACCGTAGACTACATTGTATATGCTACCTTGTTAATGACTCTCTGACAATTTATTTCAGAGAGTATCAGTGTTCACCATTATATTGAATTTAATAAAGTTTAAGATTTCATACAAATTATGTTGCAAATATATATTACAGGTATATAAATATATGTGTACATGTAAATATACATGTAAGTTTGTATGTAAAAACTCCTGACTCTGCATTTTGCCTGTTAGTGTTAGCCATTTTGCTTGCATGTCATCCAGCCTTACTTGCAATCATTCCCCAATACTGAAGTATTGTTTCCTTCCCTTCCTTCTCCATCAACAAAGAGAGAGATTTTAGTTGTCCTCTTTTTTGTTTGTTTGTTTTTGTTTTTGTTTTTGGGTTTTTTTTTTCTTTTTTTTTTTTTTTTGGTTTGTCAAGACAGGGTTTCTCTGTATATCTCTGGCTGTCCTGGAACTCACTCTGTAGACCAAGATGGCCTACAGAACTCAGAAATCCACCTGCCTCTGCCTCCCAAGTGCTGGGATTAAAGGTGTGTGCCACCACACCCAGCTTAAATGTGTAGACCAGGCTAGCCTTAAACTCCAGATCCTCCTGCCTCTGCCTCCTTCAGCAAATCCTACCAGCCTTCGCCACCAGAACTGGTTGTCCTCTCCTTTATGTATACTGCCAAGTGCATTTTACATCCTAAAGTTTCCTACAGTTGTGCAAACCACACTTTCTTCATAATTTTGTTTATTTACATATAAATCACTCATGCCTCTGGGAATGTTGTTAAGTGTTCCTTTCCCATCTTGGTAATCCATTCTCTAGTTCATATGGTTTGTTTCATCCTCTTTAAATGCCATCATGGCATCCTTGCCTATAAGTTAGGTAAAAAACTCCCTAATACACTATTTTCTTGTATATGGCTAAACCCACACAGGAGTGACTTAAATATAAAATAATTTATTTTAAATGTAACAATCAGGAAAAGTTTCTCATCACTGTAAGGGAAGCCTTGCTGTAATCAAGAGATTCCAGATCCTTCCATATTGCTTCTTTACATATTCTTTAGCTTGACCCTAGATTCTATGTTCCATGACTCACTGTGACCCAACCACATTCTAAATGCTAGGACAAGAGAATAATGTGAATAAACTTTATAAATAACACTTCTTACTTCCTTATAGTACATGTCCTGGACTTAATTTTAAAAAGTTACACTTAGCCAGTGAGAAAGCTGAAAGATGTAATATTTATTCTAAGTGGCAATATGTTCAGTTAAAATGAGACATTTTGTTACCAAAAGAAGAGTGAATATATTCTGAGGTGACCCAAATTGTAGTATGTGAGGACTACACAGTTAACATTAAATCCAGACCTTTCTATGGTGCTATATGCTTTTCACTCACTCTACTCTGGCAATATAATTTATTTTCAACTACTCAATCTCTTCCTTTTCCCTGAGTCACAACATCTGACTTCTGGTTGCTAACATCTATTCACCTTTTATTTTTTAACTTAAGGACATTTCTCCATTGAGTACTATTTCTAACCCGAGTCATCTTATTACAAATCCAACAACATTCTGATTATTTCTTTGAATCAGTAACTTGACTCAATTCATTTTTGTTTTTTTGTTTTTATTTTTAATTGAGCTGCCCAGCCTTTGAGGGCAGTTCAGTGTGATGGAGACTTGAACAACCTTGGGATCATGTAGTAATGAGAAGAGAGTTATCATAATGTTAGAGAAGTCTTTAAAGTTCAACTAAAAGTTGACAGAGATAGTATGAGGAATTCAATAATGAATAATGAATACAGGTCATTTATTGAATGAGCTGGACTTACTAAGGGATCAGAAATGAAAGGGTTTTTTTTTTTTTTTTTCTTAATGTCAGTTCTACAATCCTTCTTAGTGAATTCATTGGTAAATGTCTCTTAATACAAAATCTTGGAAACATTCTCACAGTGTTTCCAATGAAACATTATTTAAATGTCCAGTCAATTCTAATAGCTCCATAAATTCAGATTATACTTTACTTCAGTGACTCCAAACCATTATTCAACACAAATACAAAAGTGAAAACTTGATGTTATATGGGCCACCAGTACCACTGTCACTGGTATTTTCTCCCTCTTTTGAGATATTTTCTAGATTTTACAAACACTTTTGCTGAGATGCTCAAATTGGACCTACTGTGATGGTGGTACTGGTGCCCACCAACAGTCCTCCTGGCCATCCATGCTTCTTCTGAAGCAATTGCAGTAACCTTTAGGTCCGCTGAAGTGGAATTTCTTTTTAAAACTACACAGTTTGGGTTTAGTAAGATTTACATCTTCTCCTCACAGAGCAAATTTTTTCACATTTTCTCCAAACATGATAACTATAATTTATACAAATATAATTTCACCTTTTTGTAAACTTCAGATGAAGGGACGCTTTTCAGTCAGATTCTTTCCTCATAGTTAGGTACAGTAAGCAAGGAGTCATGGAATCTTTCACAGTTCAGTTGCCATTCCCTCTCTGGGTCCACTCTCCAAAAGCTACCTATCACACTCCCCAGCCCTCTGTTACCAAAAGGACCTCCCTACCCCCACCCTTACCCCACAAGAGCTCCCCACTCCCTGAGGCCTAAAGTCTCTCGAGGGTTAAGTGCTTCATCTTCTCTCACTGAGGCTAGAACCCAGAGTCCTCTGCTGTATGTGTCAGGGGCCTCATAGCAGCTAGTGTATGTTGCCTGGTTGGTGGCTTAGGGTCTGAGAGATCTCAAGGGTCTAGGTTAGTTGAGAACGCTGGTCTTCCCATGGGGCTACCCACCTCCTGAACTTCTTCCAGCTTTTCCCCAATTCAACTCTAGGGATCCCAAGCTTCTGTAAATCAGTTGGGTGTAAGTATCTATATCTGACTCTTTCAGAAGCCTGTTGGGCCTCTCAGAGGGCAGCCATGGTGGGTTCCTGTCTGTAAGCTCACCACAGCATCGGTGAGAGTGTCAGACCTCAGAGCCTCCTCCTCCCTCCTGGATCCCAGTTTGGGCCAGTCACTGAACTTCCTCTCTCAGTTTCCTCCCCATCTCTGTACCTGCAGTACTTTTAGACAAAAACAACTCTGGATCAGAGCTCTTTACTGTGAGATAGCAATGCCATCCCTCAACTTGATGCCCTACCTTTCCACTTGAGATGGACTCCACAAGTACCCTATCCACACTGTTGGGTATTTCATCTAAGGTACCTCCCTTTGAGTCCTGAGATTCTCTCACCTCTCAGGTCTCTGGTATATTCTAGACAGTACCCTTACCTCCACCTCCCAAGGTTGCCTGTTTCCATTCTTTTTGCTGGACTCCTGCTTTTCCCCACATGATACTTGATCATGTTCCCCTTTCCCTGTCTGTCACCTCTCCCACAAGATCCCTGACTCACTCTATGCCCCCACCCAGCGATTGCATTCTTCTTCCTCCTAAGTGGGATTGAGGCATCCTCACTTGGGACCTTCAGGTTGTTAATCTATTTGAGTTCTGTGGATTGTATCCTGGGTGTTTTGTTGTTGTTGTTGTTGTTGTTTTTGTTTTTGTTTTTGTTTTTTGTCTAAAATCCCCTAATTAGTGTGTACATACCATGCACATCTTTGGGTCTGAGTTACCTCACTCAGGATGATATTTTCTAGTTCCATCCATTTGCCTGCAAAATTCATGATGTCCTCATTCTGAATAACTGATTAATATTCTAATGTGTAAATGAATCACATTTTCTGTATTAATTCTTTCATTATGGGACATCTTAGATGTTTCCAGCTTCTGGCTATCACAAATAAGGCTGCTATGTACATAGTGGAACATGTCCCCCTGTAGCATAGTGGGTCATATTTAGGGTCTATTCCCAAGAGTGGTATAGCTAGGTCTTCAGGTAGATCTATTTCCAATTTCCTGAGGAATCTCCAGATTGATTTATACAGTGGTTATATCAGTTTGTAATCTCACCAGAAATGGAGGAGTGCTCCTCTTTCTCCACATTTTCTCTGAAGTGTGCTATCACCTGAGGTTTTTTGGGGGGGTTTTGTTTTTGTTTTTGTTTTTGTTTTACCTTAGCCATTCTTATTGGTGTAAGGTAGAACCTCAGAGTTGTTTATGTCCTTTGCCTTACAGAAGCTTTTCAGTTTCATGAGGTCCTATTTATCAATTATTGATTTTAAAGCCTAAGCCATTGGAGTTCTTCTTAGAAAATTTCTCCCATGGCAATTTGTTTGAGGCTCTTTCCTACTTTCTCTTCCATTAGATTCAGTGTATCTGGTTTGATGTAGAGGTCCTTGATCCACTTGGACTTGAGCTTTGTGCAAGTTGACAAATATGGATATATTTTCATTTTTCTACATACCAACTGCCAATTAGACCAACACCATTTATTGAAGATAATTTATTTTTTCCATTGTAAATTTTTGGCTTCTGCTTCTTTGTCAAAGATCAAGTATCTGTAAGCTAGTCTTAATTCACAATTCTCCTAAACCTTTCGAGTGCTTAGATCACAGTTATATATCACCATTATCAGCTTTCCATTGTAAGTATTCAGGCTGGGAGTTGGCCCTGAAAGATGAACAGAATTGCCATAAAAGTTCACTGTGAGATTATTTTTTAGAACATATTATATGATCTGCCACATTTTTGTAATCACTTCAAATCCTGAGAATAATAAAATTTGCTGGAGGGACATTTCTATTAGTGACTCTATTATAGTGTGATAGAATTGAATGGTCCCTCTGGATTTATATAACTCTTCATTTGCTTCAAAAATTATAGAATTTCAGGATCAAAATTATAGTTCTGTATGAATTATACTAATAACACAATGAAAAAATCTTTTTAAAAGATCCTACAAACAAAAATAAAAAGGATAGTATAGTATAGTGCCTTTTAATATGCACACACAGAGGAAAGAATGTAAAATGTTGAAAAATCAATAAGATAATTTAGATAGTTCAGTATTAATGTTTCCTAATAAATGGCTGTTTGAAGGTACTATCCCTATCATTCAATTTTAAGTCTTAATAAAGCAGAAATGGAGTTGGGAAGTCATATGATTTTTTTTCTACAAGACCCAGTGAGTAAATCTGAATAATACTGGTATAGATATGATAATCAAGTCCAGATCTATTAATGACATTGCCAGGAGAAGCATATAAATATAAAAATAGAAGGACAAGAGAAAAGCCCTAAGGGACACACATTTTACACTAACCATTTCTGATGAGTTTTTTCCCCAATTCAGTGTGCTATATCAGGTGACAAAGATAATTACATCTCAAGCCAGTTTAGTGCTGCCTCAGAATCTCCAGCCTATGCTTCAGGAAGATCTAATAGTGTCTCACTGTCTGTCGTGCCCAGTGAGTGATCAGTCTAACTTTGAGAGTAGGAACCCATTTGTCCCTAACACCATTCAGTTAACACTGCATATAAACAAGGAATAGTAAGAATCTGCTTCCCAAATCTATGGTATCATTTCATTAAATATTAATCATAAACAACGGCATCTTATATCAAAATGTCAAGAACATCTCCATTACTTCTCTTCTTTTTTTCTAAAAGTCATAACTCTAAGCTTATATCAGAAATTACCATCAATGTACCAGATAATCTCTGTATAAATTTTGGTTCAATCAATTCAATTTTGATACAATTTGATAAAATAATTAAAACATGTAAAACAAAATGTTAGTTGGTTCCAGTAATACTTTTTACTAGAAACTTAATTTTGCTATATTTGCTACAGTGCAAATAGAAACAAATCAGATAAGAAGAAAGAAAAATACAATAACTGTCATAGCTTTATTTAATATTTGACAAATATTCCTCGACCTGGTTGAAAACTGGAAGAACTGACTCCTTTTAGCTACTGTACATCCTGGATGATATAAAGAATGTTCATGACTGTCAATCAACACCAACCACCTGAGTATTGGCTGTCCCAATCCTGCTGGCTCCTTGGTGCTGCCATTTCTGCTGTTTCAGTGGACCTCCTAGGGACAAGTATCCATTCTGTAGTACTTTTATATCTTCTCTGTAGAAGCTGCTGGGAGTTTGATTTTTTGGATAGACATTTCACTATTTACTGTTGAAATGCTGCATGACATTAACCATATTAAAATGGAATTGAGTTCTTAAAGAACTTAAACCATGGAAAAAAGGGGGAAGCTTTCATCATGCACACTTTGAAGAACATGGTTTTACATGGTATCAGGTTGTGACTCACCTAAAAGGAAAATGACCAAGAGCAGCAAACTCAATGTATGTCATGCTGTGCATGTAATGGTCAAAGAACAACTTCTCGAGTGAGTTCTCTTTCCCATTTTTTCCAGGGTCTGAAGTCAGGACATTAGAATTAGTGTGGCCTGCTAAGCCATATTTCACCATTTAAAAAAATTCTTAATTAATTACTTAACTAAAGCTCAAAACATACATTTAAACCCATACAATAGCAGTGGGAGACCTCAACAACTACTTTCACCAATGGATTTAACAAAGACACAGTGAGACTAAGAGGTTGTGAACCAAATGATTAACAGGTATACATAGAACATTTTACTCTAAAACAAAAGGATATAACTTCTTCTTAGCACCTAATGGTACCTTTTCCAAAACTGACAATATAATTGGGCACACACACACACACACAAAAAAGCCTCAACAGATATGAGAAGATTGAAATAATCCCATTCATCCTATCAGATCATCATGTACTAAGGCAAGACTTTAATAACAACAAATACAACAGAAAACCCACAAACATATGGAAACTGAACAATTCTCTACTCAATGGTAACATGGACAGGGAAGAAATAAAGAAGGAAAATAAAGACTTCCTGGAATTCAATGAAAATAAAGACACAGCATACCCAAACTTATGGGACACAATGAAAGCAATGCTAAGAGGAATATTCATTGCCCTCTTTTTAAAAATTGGAAGAATGATTTCCTACACTAGAAACTTAACAGTACATCTGAAAGCCCTAAAACAAAAAGAATCAAACACAGTCCAAGGTAATTATGATTGGTAAATAAGGATGTAAAGAGACAACAGCTGAGTAGAAGATACACGGGTGGGGTTTACATTTCTTGGGCTTGGACAGAAAGAACCAGGGAGGGTGGGGAGAAAGAAGAAGCTGCCATGGAAGAAAGGAAAAAATCAAAATATCGTTATCTGCCCCCATATTGTAGATTATATAAATGACCCTAAGAACTGCAACAGAACTCCTACACGTGATAAACACTTTCAGCAATGTGGCTTGATACACACAAAATTAACTCATAAAAATCAGGAGCCTTCCTATATACAAATGACACATGCGCTGAGAAAGAAATGGGGAATCAATGTTTTATCATTTTATTGCTGTGAAGAAACACCATGACCATGGTAACTCCTATAAAAAAATAACATTTATTTGAGGCTGGCTTACAGTTTCAGATGTTTAGTCCATTATTGTCATAGCAGTGTTCGGGCAGACATAGTGCTAAGAGTTCTACATCTTAATCCAGAGACAGGAAAAGGAGACTGTCTTATACATTGAATGTAGCTAGAGAATAGGAAAACTCAAAGTTTACCCACACAGTGACACACTTCATCCAAAAATGCCATAACTTCTAATAGTGCCACTTCCTATGGCCCAAGCATTCAAACACATGAGTCTATGTGGATATACGTTTCCAAAACACTACACAACATATTTTACAATTTTCTGAAATAGTATAAAATATCTTATAGTATCTCTAACCAAGGAAGTGGAATATTTGTATGGTAAAAGTTCAAATAATTGAAGAAAGAAATAAAAGAAATCTAAAGATGAAAAGATGTCCCATGGTCATGGGATTAACATAGTAAAAATGCCTAACCTCCCCAACAAAATTCCCACATTTCTTCACAGATCTTGAAGAGGCAATTTTCACCTTCATGTGGAAACACACACAAACAGGATAGCTAAAAACAATCCTAAGCAATAAAAGAATATCTGAAGGTATCACCATCCCCAATAACAAGTTGTACTACAGAGCTATTGTAGCAACATGCTATTGGCAGAAAACCAATCAAGTTGATTAATGGAATCAAGGTAAAAACCCAAATATATATATACATACTCTCAACAGCTTATTTTTTTTTTAAATAAAGAGACTAGAAGTACACACAGAAAAAAATACAGTAACAAATAGTGCTGGATAGTTTTAAGTAGAAAAATCCAAATACATCCATATATATGACCCTACACAAAACTCAATATGAAATAAGAAAAAACGACCTCAACATAAAACAATATACCCTGAATGTCATCCCTATAGGCACTAAGATCAACAAGTTATAAATAGGACCTAATGAAACTGAGAAATTTCTGCATTGCCAAGGCCTCTGTCATTAGGCTGACAAAATTAAACAAACAAACAAACAAACAAAACCTTCACCAACTACATGCCCAATACAAGATTGATACACAAAATATATTAAGAATTCAAGAAATCACAGGACGTAGAGGGAGGGAGGGAGGGACTTGGGAAGGAGAGAGGAGAGGAAGGGAAAAGGGGGACAAAATCACATGTAGGAGGAGACTGGGGAGAAATAAAGAGGGTCAGGAAATTGAATGCAGGTGTGTAGCAGTGAGGGATGGGGAACTGGGGGTACCCACTATACCAGGAAAGCAAGGACCCAATGGGGATGACATTAGGTAAAATGCTCAACAAAAGGAAGAGAACCTGTAGAGACCATATCCAGAGGTTAGGCACAGTTCCCAGTTAAGGGATTAGGGCCATCCACCTATCTCAGAAATATTAACCCAGAATTGTTCCTATCTAAAGGAAAGGCAGGGACAAGCAACTGTAAGGCAAAAGATACTGTCAACAAGACAAAAAGGCCACCAACAGATTGGGAAAGGATCTTTACCAATCCTAAATCTGATAGGGGACTGATATCCAATATATATAAAGAACTCAAGAAGGTGGACACCAGAAAATCAAATATCCCCATTAAAAAGTGGGGCACAGAGTTAAACAAAGAATTCTCAACTGAGGAATACCGAATGGCTGAGAAGCACCTGAAAAAATGTTCAAC
>CACVCL010031582.1:0-28831 GCA_902729485.2 Mus minutoides | reverse complement strand
GGCCATCATTGGGAGGAGAGGCCCTTTGGTCATACAGACTCTATATGCCCCAGAACAGGGGAATGCCAGGGCCATTACGTGGGAGGGGGTGGGTAGGGGGGCAGGGCGGGGACGCGGGAGGGTAAGGGAAAATTTCTGGATAACATGGGAAATGTAAATGAAGAAAATATCTAATAAAGAGGAAAAAAAAAAAAAGAATGGATCAATTCCCATTCTTCTACATGATATCCGCCAGTTGAAATTCACCCATTTTTAAAAGATGTTCCAGTTTTGCACAAACAGATTTTTAAAGTATGTCCTTATGATTCTTTGACTTTCCTAGGTGTCTGTTGTAAAAGCTCTCTTTTCATATCTTATTTTATTCATTTAGATCTTCTATCTATATCTTTCCTAACTTGACTAAGGGTTTGCCAATCTTGTTGATTTTCCCAAAGTACCAACTCCACACTTCATAATTCTTTGTATTTTTGTTTCTATTTTATTGATTTTATGTATGAGTTTAGTTACTTTAAATTTGCTGTTTTTGTGGTATTTCTTCTAGTTTTCCTAGAGCTATAAAGTCATTAAGTTATGAGTATAAGATCACTATATTTTTTTATTTAGGTGTTTTGTGCTGTGAGCTTACCTCTTAGAACTGCCTTCCTTGTGTCTCATACGTTTGGGTATATTTTATTACCATGTCTCCTGAGAGGCTCTGCCAGTGCCTGACAAATACAGAAGTGGATGCTCACAGCCATCCATTGGACAGAGAACAGGGTCCCCAGTGAAGGATCTAGAGAAAGTACCCAAGGAGCTCAAGGGGTTTGCAGCCTCCTAGGAGGAACAACAATGTGAAGTAACCAGTACTCACAGAGCTCCCTGGGACTAAACCATCAACCAAAGAAAACATGGTGGGACTCATGGCTCTAGCTGCATATGTAACAGAGGATGGCCTAGTTGGTCATCAATTGGAGGAGAGGCCCTTGTTCCTGTGAATGTTCCATGCCCCAATATAGGGGAATGTCAGGGCTAGGAACCAGGAATGTGTTCGTTGGTGAACAGGAGGAGAGGGGAAGGGATAGGGGGTTTTGGGAGGGGAAACTAGGAAAGGGGATAATATTTTAAATGTAAATAAAGAAAATATCAAATAAAAAAGAAAGCTGAAAAAAAAGTTTTTCATTTTCTTCTTGATTTCTGTCTTGACACTTTTTTTTTCATTCTGTATTGTTTTTCAATTTTCATGATTTTGTATACTTTCTTTTATTTTGTTGTTGTCGATATCCAGATTTAACCCATGGTGATCAGATAGAATGCAGGATATGTGATATATATATACTGTTAATAGAATTCCATCAGCTGCTTAGAAGAAAGTACATTATTTAGAGTGTTAGGGTCGAATGTTCTGAAGGTGTTTGTTAAATCTATTTGATTTATGAAATTATTTGATGCCAGCATTTCTCTATTATTAGTTTTTGCCTCTGGTTAATTTTTTGCCCTGTGTTTCATTCATAAATGTTTAGAATGGTAATAATCTCAGTGCATTTTTTCTTTGATGAGTCCTTCCTTATCTCATCTGATTAAATTTGTGTCCAAAAATTAAAATTTGTTTGATTTTAATATATCCATTGCTTACTTGCTTCTTGACTCCATTTTTTTTTTTGGAATACTCTTTTCCATCCTTTTGCCTTGAGGTAATGTCTATCCTTCATGGTGAGGTACACTTCTTGGCAACAAAAGAAGTATGAATATGAGTTATTTTAAATACGAATATGAATTGTTTTACTAATCAAATTTGTAAGACTCTTTTTATTGAGAGTTTGAACTCTTAAAAATTGTTATTTGAGAAATGTTTTTTTATCTTTTTTATTTTGACATGTGGTGGGGTTCTTTCCCTCTTTTCATTATTTTTTCTTTGTGTCCTCTTGATTATAGTTAACCTCTTGGGACTTTTAGTATCATCCGTAGAGGTAGGTTTGTGTACATAAATTGCTTCAACTAATTATTATCATAGAATATTTATTTTTCTTAGCTAATATACACAAATAGATAGTTTTTCTGTATATAGTAGCGTGTATTGGCATCTGTTGTCTCTTGGAGCTTGAAAGAACACCCATCCATTCCTTCTGACCTCCAATGTCTCCACTGAAATGTCCAGGGTTATACTAATGAACATGTCTTTGTATATGACTTGTTATTTTCCCTTGCAATATTTAATATCATTTCTCTGATCTGTAATTTAGTGCTTTTGTTATTATATTTCATGGAGAGTTTCCACTTTGGTCTTGCCTATTTTGGTATTTTGTATGCCTTCTAAAACTTTATAGGTACCTCCTTTTTTAGATTGGGAAAAGTTTGCTCTTTGATTTTTTTGTATTTTCTATGACTTTGAAATGAGTATCTTTTTCTTCCTCCATAGTTTCATCATGTTCCAGATTTTACTGATGTTTTGTGTCTAGAATGTTTTCGATTTAACGTTGTTTTTTTTTTTTTTTTACTTAGTTATTCATTTCTTCTATCTTCTCTCCAAGATTCAAAATTTTCTTATTCCCTTCTTTCAGTCTGTTGGTTATGATTACCTCTGTGGGTTTTGTTTGATGTCCTGAGATTTACACTTCTCCTTTTAGTTCAGATTGGGTTTTCTTTAGTAATTCTAATTCTATTTCACTTTTTCTTTCAGGTCTTAAATAATCTTTATTATTTTACTAAGCTATTTGCTTATACTATCAAAGTCTTTATTAGGGCCTCCATATAATCTTTAAATTCATTGAACACGTTTATAATTATTATTTTGAAGTCCGTTGTTTTGTATATCAGCTAAATGCATTTCTTGAAATTTATCTCAATATGGAAAAGACATATTGTCTCAGCTTTTTTTTTTTTTTTTTTTTTTTTTGAACTGGGGTTTAGGCATCTGAAAGGCAGTGTGATTCCTAGTAGAGGGTTGGCAAATGTCACAATTAAATGTTTATGGGATAGAAGGCCAAAACGGTCATTGGGAAAACTTAGGGAGATCTATGGCACAAACCAAGAAGCAGAATCCTCAGTAGATAAAGATATGATAAGAAGAGCGACTCCCACAAGCAAGTGCATCAGGATGAAGAATAAGTCTGAAGAAACAAAATAAAGAACAGGAAGAATATTAAGGGTTGCCTACTCAAGTCCAGGTCTAGTGTGGCCACTGGAAATCCCTGGTCCTTCTTATTATTGCATGGCACTTAATTTGGGTTGAGTTCAGTGCAAGAATTATTCTTAACAGGATAAAGTCTATGAAAGCACGGGGAAATTTATTTATTAAGTGTCTTTCTACAATCCTTCCATAAACATGATCAAGTTGTCATACCAATACCCTACTAATGGGGTCAATTTACATTTCAATTAGGGTTTCTTTTGTTGTGATAAAACACCATGACCAAAAGCAATTTGGGTGTTGGTTGTGGTATTTCATCTTACACTTCGAGGTAACAGTCTGTCACTGCGGATATTAAGGTAGGAACTAAAGCAGTACAGGAACAGGCAGGAACAGATTCAGAAGCTATGAAGGAACATCATTTCCTGGATTGCTTCCCATGACTCAGTTTGCTTTCTTATACCAATCTTACCACCAGTCCAGGGCTGAAAGTGCTTTCAGTGGAATTAGTTCTTCCATATAAATCATTATTCAAGAAAATACCCATAGGCAAATCTTATGGGGGCATTTTATCAATTGAAATTTACTCTTCTCAAATGATTCTATCTTCTGTGAATTTGACAAAACAACAATAATGCCCATAAGACAACAAAAACAAACAAAAGCCCCAAATAAATAAACAAAAAAGTAGACACAACAGATGGTTTTATACTTTTATAACAATTTCTGTATGCATAATATTCCAGAACTTAAAAATGGCATGATTTTGTTTTTGACTTCCTGTCACAGCAATGTGAATCAATTTAGTAAGAGCATATGTTGTTTTGTCATTGTTAAGATCAAATACCTGAGAAATGCAACTTTAGGAAGAAACCATTCATAAGGGAGTATAGTTTTAGGAAAATAATCCATCAATGGTGAGAAGACATGGTGACAGGTATGTGAAGGTTGTCACATTATACTTATACTCAGGAAGCAGAGAGAAATGAATTCTGGTTCTCAGCTGGCATCTTTTAATCACCTTTTAATTTAGACTAAGACTATATAGTCCATGCTATGGCTCTACAAATACTCTGTATAGACCTCAGGTAAGCCTCCCTGGAAACACCTTCCAACACATACCTAGCAGTGTGTTTCCTGACTAATTACAAATTTGTTCAGATTGTCAATGAATATTAAATAGTACAAATATAATATTCTAATTTTATTGTTTTTCTTAGCTAACAATAACTTTTTAGAATAACAAAAGCTTTTGGGAATGCTAGACAGGTTTATTTTTACCACAATAAACTAGTATAAATACTCACACTCTAGTTACTATATTTATAAGGCAAAAGTCTAGATTGGGTAGTTCTCTCACCACACCAATCTATCCCCCAGCTATGATACCCTTGCTACTTGCAATTTTTCTTGGCCTCATGGTTTTGCTCCATCTTCTCCTCCTCTCTTCCTCTTTCCCTCTTCTAGACCTACCATTCTACCTTTTACCTTCCCTGTGAAATCAAAGGCTCTAGCCTTTATTTGAACAGTAATAATGGGCAAAAGATTCACACGATATTATCTGAGTATATGAGTGACTGACTGTTCATTGGTCAGCAACCCTTCCTGAGGAAGCAAAATTAACGTCAGAAAACAGCATACAGGCCACCCACAATGATCATTTTATATGGAAATGACCTCTGATAGATTTCTCTTTCACAATGATGATTCAATATTGATTGCATATAGAAAGTACTAATTGAACTCAATGTGATAAAAATAAATATAAAAATATTTTAAAATAATAATAAACTATTTTTGGTATTATAAAAATACTGTCAACATTTGAAAATTTGAAAACTATAGAAAATAAATCATATTTTATTGACAAAGACATGAATAAAAGTACAGATAAAGAATTTTCTCAGCTAACATGTCTTATTTATAATATCAGAACAGATACTTGCCTAAAGGAGAGATGTTGCTGGTGAATACTGATGGGAAACTAAATGCTATTGCTTACTAGAAAAATGGAAATTTCAACTACTAATACTGTGCTACAATAGTAAGATAGTTGTCTTTGCTTAACACAAACACTTGATACAAATTTAGACCTATTAAGAGGGACTCAATTCATAAAATATCCATATAAAATGACTCATAGGAAAATTAATAAGGTATTTTCTTGACTAATAATTGATGTGGGAGGGCCAGTCCATTGTGAGTGATACCACTCTTGAAAAGACTGTCTTGGGTGATATAAGAAAGCAAAAGGGCAAGCCAGGAACAGGAGGCCAGGAAACAGGGCTCCTTCATGAACTGTGTTTCACTCAGTTCCTGCTTCCAAGTTTCCTGTTTTTAGTTCCTGCCCTCACTTCTTTCAAGGATGGAGTGTTCTGTGGAAGTATAAGGAAAATAAATGCTCTTCTGAGGAAATTGCTTTTAGTCATGGTGTTTTTCTTTTCTAGCAATATAACATTAACTAAGATTGAAATTGTTACCAGGAGTTGGGTATTGCTTTGAAAGATCTGACCATGTGTTTTGGGAATAGTTGTTGAAGTATTGTGCTACTTTGAGATTAAAATAAAAAGCTATTGAATGTTTAAAGCTTGGTGAGATGTTATTGAATTTTGAAGATAATTCTGAAAGTTATGTAAACAAAAGAGGCCTAACTTGTAAAGTATCATGGGGGAAATCAAAGAGCTATTGTGCTCTGTAGACAGTTTGGCAGTTTCCTGTTAAGGTAATCCCACCATTATCATTGGGTAAATTGACATCATCAATTGTTTTAAAGCACTGGAAACATATGGCCTCAAAACCTAAACATATTTCTCAGTACTGAATGGGGTATATGTCAGTAAATCTGTCATGGATTTAAAATTACATGTAAAGTTCATCTTCAATATGATATAACCTCGCAATTGGTTTTATATTTGTAGAAAATGTATTTGAGATTCTGTCACAACTCAAATATTTAGGATTGCATGTCTTTGTGGTATATTGAGCTTCCTAGTCATTAATAGCCTTTATTTTGATAGAGAATATTAATAATTTGATATTATTTTCATTTAGCTCTCTTTAGATTAGTGTTTGTCTTATATGCTATTATCTTCCTTTCACATTTAAGTCGTGTATATTTTCCTTTTAAAAATCATTTTTATTGTACCTATTCATGAACCCCAAAAGGCCATCAAGAAGGTACTACCAGTGCAAATGCACTATGGTCCTTTTATTTAAGCTCAATCTTGGCTCATTGCCAACCCTGATAAGGGAGAATGGGAGGGTTAAGCCCCAAGCCTAATTTCAAGCAAGCATTTATAGAGGCAAACAAACAAGCAGGGGGGTTTCTAGCCTGGTACACATCTGATTAGGGGCTACTATGGAATTCTTTGCCCTTTAAATAATTGACTGGTGCTGGGAGCCAAACCATAATCTTATCTTCTCCTGTTCTCCTGACTGGTAGTTGTTAGGGAGTGAAGTTCTGGGTGCAGATTTGTTGGAGAGTAACCTGGATACTCTTGCTAGGGGCAGGCTGGGTGGGGAGTAACCTGCAAAGTAGTGCTAGGTGCAGGTTTGTTAGTTAACTTGAATTCAACCATAGGTCTGGTTGTCAAAGATGGAGTCTGAACCCAAGATGGAGTTGGTCTAACCTCTCAGTTTCCATACACACGCACACACACACACACACACACACACACACACACACACACACACACACACACAAAGAGAATAATAACAAAAGATATATGTATAGTGGGCCTATGTTAATTTTTTTCTATTGCTATAAAAAAAAAACCCACCATTAACCAAGACAGCTTATAAAACATTTAATATTGGGCTCATGGTTGTAGAAGGTTATAGTTTCCAACCTTTATGACAAGCATGGTACCAGGCATGCAGAAATGGCACTAGAGTAGTAGGTGAGAGCTCATATCTGAGTCAACAAGCATTAATCAGAGAGAGGTAACTAAAAAGGCAAGGACTTTTTAATGTCTAGTCCTGCCCTTAGTGTCACATCTTTTTCAATAAGGTCACATATCCTAGAACTTTCCATAGAGTTCCATCAACTGGAGACCAAGCATTCAAATATATGCACCTACATGAATCATTATCATTCATACCATCTCATTCTACTCCCATAGGCTCATGGGCATATCACAATGTAAAATATATTTCATCCAACTTTTAAAATCCCCATATTTTTTCACAGTCTTAACACAGTTTAAAATTCTGAAGTCTTCTCTAAAAACTGAGAGTAATCTCTTGATTGTGACAAATTATAAAATTTAATAGCAAATTACATCTGGCACAATATATAGAATGTACAATATTATTCCAAAAAGAAGGAATTAAGACATGGTGAGTAAATTCTGGACCAAAGCAAGAGTAAAAGCTAGCAGGAAAAAGTCCAAATCCTCACAATGACCTTTGATGTTAAAGGGATCCGATGATTCTGCCATTTTAGCTCTGCTGACATCAACATACTCCTCCCGTTTGGGCTGTTACTGCTCATGTATGTAGCTATCCCTAGCAGACATCCCAAAGTTCTGATCCTACAAATATCCTGGGGTCTCCAAAAACAATCTAGGCTTTACTTATATAGCTTCACAAAATTTCCTTTCATGGCCTCTATGCAGTCCCTCCCATGACACATACCTGCTGTCAGCCACTCTACTTATTCTTGGAGTCATATTCACAACTCCTTTACTACTGCAACCATCATGACTTCAAATCCAGAGCACACATGATTAATTCTGCCAAATTCAACTGCCTGCTTGAGATGTAGCTCAATTCTCTCCCCTCAAATTACATTTGCATAAAATTTGATCTATTGTTTCCAGAGCAGAAAATTCCTTGGAGCTTTTTTCTTCACAAGTTTCAGGATTAGCTGAGTGTCTATGAGCCTGAGGACACCACCACAATTTTTCCAGAACTCTTATTATCTCTTTTGTCATAAATTAAGATTACAACATTAAATGCTGTGCCTTTAGTTGTTGTCTCAAATGTGTATTTGTATCTCCTTTTGCCTTGCTTACTAGAATTTCTTTTATTATTCAGGATTACTTTGAGCTACTCTTTTATTTTTTAATTTTTGCTTATTGTTGTTGTGTGTGTATGTTTGCTCATATAAATTCGAAAGTTGTCATTTCAAGATCTGTGAAGATTTATGATGAGTGTTAGTTTGGATGTGTGTATTGCTGTTGGTACAATGGCCATTTTATTATATTACACTATTTTAATTTTATTATTGTTATCCTTTATGTCAAGAACCATATAGAAAACACTCAAAGAATATAAGTGACAATCTGGAGATGACACATTGAATTGCATGTTCTGTGAAGGGTGGATAATTCTGAATTCCAAGGCTTCCAGAAATCCCATCTCAGAATTGCTTCTTGTAATTGATATGCCTTTTCTATCAGTATTAAATAGTCTACTAATTCCTGGCCATTTGCCCACACTATTGGGCAGATGTACTGCTTTGTAGTGATGCTATGTAGACAAATTGATTATTTCTATATTTTAATGTTAGAAATGATTAAATTGTTCTTTTTAAAATTTTATGCAATTCACAAAGTAAACAGAGAAAAATAGGCAAGATGTGATAACGTACATAAGAAATATAATTTAAAACACACTAGAATGATAGTGAACTATTTTTCAACTTATTCACTTTACATTCCACTCCCTGCCTCATCCAGATCACCCCCTCCAGCAATCCTTCCAACCCTCCCTTCCTCCCTATCTCATCTGAGTAGTTGGAGGCCCCATAGGTATCCCATTGTGGCATATCAAGTCTCTGTGAGGCTAGCCACATTCTCTCCCACCGAAGCCAAACAAGGCAGGTAAGCTAGAAAAACATATCCCATGCACAGGCAACAGCTTTTGGGATAGTTCCCTCTCCAGTTGTTTAGGACCAACATGAAGACCAAGCTGCATGCACATCTGCTACATATGTACAGAGAGGCCTAGGTCTAGCCCATGTATGTTTTCTTGTTGTTGTTGTTGGTTCAGTCTCTCTAGACACCTAGGTTCCAGATTACTTGACTCCATTGGTCTTCCTGTGGAGTTCCTATCCCCTTCAGTACCCACAATACTTCTTTCTATTCTTCCATATGAGTCCCCATGCTTTGTAGACAGGATATATTTTAGTCAAAAATTTTGTGGGTGGGTTGGTGACTCTATTGTTCCACTGGAGTTCCTGCCTGGCTATAGAAGGTTGCCTCTTCAGCTTCTATATCCCCAATGTTGTAAATTGCAGCTAAGGTCACCTCTATTGATTCATAGTTGCCTCCCTAAACACAATGCTCTGTCATATTCTGGAGATGCACACACCTCAGTTACAGACTTCCATTCATTGTCATGGCCATCTGGTACCTCCCCTGTCCTCTGCACACCTGATTCTGAACTCATCATTTCTCCTTCACTTCCCCTTTCCCTCCCAGTTCTCTCCTTCCATTTGCCTTCTTTGACTATTCTATTCCCCCTTGTAAGTGAGATTCAAGTATCCTTGCTTGTACTTTCCTTCTTGTTTAGCTTCCTTGTGTCTGCAGAGTACAGCATGGGTATCCTGTGTTTTATGGCTAATGTTCACTACTTATAAGTGAGCACATACCATGCATATTCTTTTGGGACTTGCTTACCATTCTCAGGATGATATTCTCAAATTCCTTCCATCTGCCTGCAAAATTCAGGATGTCTTTGTTTTTAATATTTAAATAGTCTTCCATTGTGAAGCAGTACCACATTTTCTGTATACATTTTCAATTGAGGGACATCTAGATTGTTTCCAGTTTCTGGCTATTATGAATAAAGCTACTATAAACACACTTGAGCAAGTGTTTTTGTTGATGGTAGAGTGTCTTTTGGGTATACCCAGGCGTGCTATAGCTGGGTCTGGAAATAGAACTGATCCCAGTTTTCTGAAAACTGTCACATTGATTGCCAAAGTGGTTTGTATATATTTGCCCTCACAGCAGCAATGGAGGAATGGTTCTCTTGCTCTACATCCTCACTAGCATGTGCTATCCCTTGAGTTTTTATCTTAGCCATTCTGACTAGTCTAATATGGTACCTCAGAGTTGTTTTGTTTTGCATTTTCCTAATGACTGAGGATTTTAAACGTTTCTTTAAGTGGGTCTTAACCCTTTGAGATTCCTCTGTTAAGAATGCTGTTTAGCTCTCTATACCTTCTTTTTAAAATTGGGTCATTGGTGCCTAACTTTTTGAGTTCTTTATAAATTTTGCAATCAGATTTTGCTATCAGATGTAGGGTTTGTGAAGATCCCTTTCCAATCAGTATGTTGTTTTTTTGTCTAATTGATATTGTCCTTTTCCTTACAGAAGATTTTCAGTTTCATGAGGTCCCATTTATAAATTGTTGATCTTAGGGCCAGAGGCATTGATGTTTATTTCAACAAATTGTCTCCTGTACCAACATGTCAAAGGCTATTTCCAAATTTCTCTTCTATGAGATTTAGCATATTCAGTTTTATGTTGGGATCTTGGATCCACTTTACTTGAGTTTTGTGCCAGGTAATAATTATGAATCTATGTGCATTTTTTCCACTTGTACACATCCAGATAGACCAGCACTATTCATTGAAGATACTTTACTTTTTATTGTATGGTTTAGGTTTATTTACCAGTAATCAAGTATACATAAGTGTGTGGGTCTACTTTTGGATATTTGATTTAATTCCATTGATCAATATTTCTGTTTCTGTACCAATAGCATGCAATTTTTATTACAGTGCCTTTAGTACACTTTGAGTCCAGGGATGGTTATTCCTCCTGAAGCTATTTGTTTAGGATTGTTTTGGATAGCCCGAGGTTTTTGTTTTTTCATATGAAGTTCAGAAATACTCTTTCCATGTTTTTGAAGTGTTATGTTCTAATTTTGATGGGTATTGAAAGATGGCCATTTACCTATCCATCAGCATGAGAGATCTTTCTATCTTCTGATATCTTTCTTAATTTCTTTTTTCAGGGACTTGAAGTTCTTGTAATACATATTTTTTTTTTCTTGCTTGGTTAGAGTTATATAAGCTTTAGTTTTTAAACTTACTTTTAATAAGGGTTTTCAAATGCTTCAATCACATTCCAGTCCACTGTCCAAATGGTAAGGGAGAAAAGATGATAAACAGGACAATGGGGTGTGTTTAGAAGTGGTTCCTTGGGGGCAATTCCAATCTGTTTGTCAGGGTACCAGCAGCCCAATTCAGTAGTTTCAGGATAACAAATATAAATCAGAAGTGGAAGCGTGGTCCAGCAGAAACATCGATGCCTCTGCCAAATTGGCACAAGCCAGCAGAACCAACCAGGACCAGCTGGGACACCAGGAGTTCTCTACTATGCCTCCCGCAATTAAGACCTGTGAAGCCAAATATGAAAGACCAATGAACCTTTGCAAGGCTAGTTATGCAAGGATGTCATCACTGACCATTGAATGCTATTAATACTCTCTATAAACATCAGGTGTCCTCTCACTGGTCTTGACTTAGCAAAATACCTCCTGATTCTGCATCATCTGACACATCCAGAAACTACAAATTTAGACCAAGATATTTTTATTATTCATGGTTATTGTAAAGGGTTTTGCTTCCATAATTTTTTTTGGCCTCTTTATCATTTGTATAAAGGAGGACTACTGATTTCTTTGAGTTAATTTTGTATTCAGCCACTTTACTAAAGGCGTTTATCTGCTGTAGGAGTTTCCTAATAGATTTTTTTGGGGGGGGTTTCTTATGTATACTATCATATCATCCACAAATAGTGATACTTTGACTTCTTCTTTTCCAATTTGTATCCTCTTTGTCTCTTTTATTGCTCTAGATAGAATTTCAAGAACTATATGGGATAAATAGGGGGAGAGTGGGCAGCCTTGTCATGTTTTTAGTGGAATTGCTTTAAATTTCTCTCCATTTAGTTTTATCTTGAATATTGACTAACTGTATATTGCTTTGATTATGTTCAGGCATGTTCCTTGTATCCCTGATCTCTAATACTTTTAATATGAAGAGGTCAAAGGCTTTTTCAGCATCTAATGAAATGATTATGTGTTTTTTAACCTTTCAGTTTATTTATATGGTGAATTGCATTGTTCACTTTTCATAAATGTAACTATCCTTACATCATTGGGATGAACTATTTGATCATGTTGGACTATGTTTTTGGTGTGTTTCTAGATTCATTTTATGAAAATTTTATTGAGTAATTTTTCAATTTTCATAAGTGAAACCAGCCTAAAGTTCTCTTTCTTTATTGATTCTTTGTGTGGTTTAGGTATTGGGGTGACTGCGGCTTCGTAGAGTGAGTTTGGCAGTATTCCTTCTGTTTCTACTTTGTGGAATCACCTGAGAAGTATGACGGGTTACAGGGAAGAACCGTGGATGAGAAAAGGGAGGAGAAACTTTATGGAGATAGTTTATATTTAAATATAATTTCAATAAAATGAAAAAATAATATTTTCTGTATTTTATTTCATGTAAATAAAAGGGCCAGATATTATCTGTGCCTTTGACTTGGGTTCTTATCCTTCCCATATTCCCATTATTTGTATGGTAGATTTGTTCCTTTCATGGTGTCTGGATTTTTAAATATTTTTGTGCCTGTGTTAATTTTTTAGACTTAAGTATTTTCTTTGACTAAATTACCCATTTTCTCTATCTTTTCTTCTATGCCTGACATCTCTCTTCCATTTCTTTTATTCTATTGGTGTGGCTTGCCTCTGAGATTTCTGTTTGAGTGCCTAAAATGTTCATTTCCAGTTTTCCTCAGCTTAGGTTTTCTTTATTGATTTTGTTTCCACTTTCATGTGTTGAACTGTTGAACTGTTCTCTTCATTTCATTCCACTGTCATTTAAGAGAGTTGCAGAAGGTTTTCATATCCTCTTTGATTTCCTTGAGCATATTCAAAATAGCTATTTTAAAGTCTTTCTCTTGTTAGTTGAGTATATAACGTTTCTCGGAGCCTACTGAAGTGAGGATACTTGTCTCTAGTGGAGACATGTTGTCCTTGCTGTTTGATTGTCTTTTATGCTGGAGTCTAGTCTTCTGTGTTTGGGATGATTGTAATTCTAGGTGCTGATAGTCTGGGATATGGTAGATAAGTGTTTCTTCTGTCAGATTCTGTTGTCCTGGTGGCTCTTAGGAAATTGTGGTGGCTGTGCATTCCCTGGTAAAAACGCTTCTAAGATCCTATCAGATGTGGCCATTGGTCATCCAGGGATAAATTTCTTCTTGGTATTGGGAGTTGACCCTTAGGGATAAGGATGGACTAGAAGGTGTAGGACATTGAATGGGTCTACAGAACAGAAAATTGGATGTGCTACCAGGATCTGTATACACCCTGAGAATGAGGACAGAGAGAATAAAGTCCATAATAGGTGTTCTGCTACAAGTGGGGATACAGCCAGGGGATTGGAATTAGTTGACAGAGGGAGAGTGAAGATCACCTACTCCATCTCCTTGTAGGATGAAAATTGTGTAAGAAAAGATTCTTTTTTCCCTCCCTCCCTCCCTCCCTNCTCTCTCCCTCCCTTCCTCTCTATCTCTCTTCCCTCTCCTCTCTCTCCCTTCCTTTCTCTCTCTCTCTCTCTCTTCTTTCTTTCTTTCTTTCTTTCTTTCTTTCTTTCTTTCTTTCTTTCTTTCTTTCTTTCTTTCTTTCTTTCTTTCCCCCCTCCTGGTCCCTCCTCACACAGTTCCTTGTCAATGCTACCTACACTGAGACTGTAGGGCCATTTGGTTATCCCTATACCCTGCCTTATTTATTTTCTGCAGGATTAGGCACATCCGCTCTCACTGAGATCAGGCATGGAAGCCATGTTGGGAAATGGATCCACAGTCAGTTTATAGTTTTAGCGGAGAAACCCTGCTCCAGTAGTTGGGAGACCCACATGGAATATGAGCTGCACATCTACTACATATGTGCCAGGGGCCTTGGTGCAGGCCATGTATGGCATATGATCTTCTATTTGTTTCTTAGTCTTTGAGAGCTTCCAGGGATCCAGGTTAATTGTCTCTATTGGTCTTCCAGTGGGGTTCCTATCCCCTTAGGGCCCATAACAATGAGGATCTGTTTAAGCATGTGTGGTTGAATCAAGCATCCTGCATTAGATCTTTGATTGTCATCCTTTTAATCTGTCCACTCCCATGATTCAGGGTGGGGAGACCATTTTGGTCTTGAAGAGTCCTGCCAGGGTCAGCAAAACATACAGCCCAGTCTTCCCCTTGTTATTATTCCTTCTTTAGAGCCACACCATGATGCTTCAAAGTGACTGTGAATAAACCTCTTAAACTTGGTTTTGCAATTTCAGCTCTGATATGTGTAGCGTGTAAACACATTGGATCTTCCAAGAAATGCAAGTCACCAAAATACTTCTGTAAAGCTACAAAAGACGAGAAGTGTGCCATAACAAAAGTTTCCTTGGGTATGTGAAGTCTTTGAGTCTTACAGTTGATCATACTTTCCCTTAAGGGATGCATCCTTCTCCAGATTCATGAGCAAAGATGGTTAGTGTGGGAGAATGTGGTTTTGTATTAAAGTAGAAAAAGGCTCCCCTTATGGTATTTGTTGCCAAATATGGTAGTTCAGACAAATAAATCAATTAAGATTAAAACCCCCACATCATTTGCGAGTCCTCTTGATTGTTTTAAGGTATTTATCTGTGAATATCATCAGGAAGGAAAGGATTTGTGCACTAAAATTTCACCTAGCACCTTTGAGAATAGAGTACTACCTGTGTGTAAAATTATACCCCAATGAAAGTCTGACTAATTACATGGCACCCTGAATCTTCTCATTGACCAGGATACTGCTTCATTCCAACATATATGTCTTTTAACTCTTGCCTTTCTTCCTCTGCAGGTAAAATTATAACCAGTGTTTACCAGACATGTACTAATCATTGCTTCAACACTACAGTTTCTAAAGGACCATTATATATTCATTATTCATGTTGTGAAACACATTCTTTATGTAACAAGCTTTAAATGCCTGGGCCTTGCTTCTTCTGTTGTACATAGGTAAGCCCTGATGTCTTCATTGTACCCTTGTAGCCTCCTAACACTGGACCATCAATTTCCAGCACTGGCAACATCCTGACACCTGCTTTGACTTAGCATCAGATATTGACAGGCTGACAGTTGTTTTATCATCTCCATTTCTAGAGTTCTCTATTCCCTCTAACTTTTCAGCATTGATTGACATATAGCACACCCCTCCTCTCTTAATTGTTATGTTTGTGTAACATATGTGTCCTGGTTGACAAATGCTGCACCTATAGACTGAATTCCCAGTGCATATGACAGACATGACACCTACTTTTAATGAGACTTCACTTCAGTGATGCCTTCCACCTGGCTGGCTAATAACCAAGAGCCTAGGTTCTTTCTTCATTCTTATTCAGACATCAGAGGTCACATGTTAGGTAGATTCTTACTCATTTGAGCCTAGTAAAACAATGAAAACAAGAAGGGTTAATTTTATGCCATGATGTTAAGATTTCATCCATCATGATGGGAGGATGCAGTAGAACAGAGCTTTAAAGTCATGGTCTATTGGCAGCACAGCTGAGTAAAATAGGGAGTGACCAAGATGAGATACAACTCTGAAAGAACCATTCTCAGTTACCTTCTTCCTGCAACTATAATCTGCTTTCCAAAATTCTCCCATATTTTATCATTTTGTCAAGTGTTAAAATGTACTAATATAATGAAATATGGCTTAGGATGGAGACATGTGCTTCTTTGTCCTTCTAGAAAGACCCACAGTTTAGCTTTACTTTTAATAAATAATTTTATGGTGGGGTTGTTTGGGGTATATTTTAAAATATATTTTGAGTATATTTTATGTACAACCTAGCTGTGTATCTGTTACTATAGGTCTCCTTTGTCACGATCACTAGGGTAGAAGTTCTGTGTCCAACAAATGTAAAAGTGTACCCGTAAAGTTTCGAAATCTTTGTACTCATATAATACTATACACAAACAAACGTAAATTTGTGTAAAAATAAATGTTTATAACTTTTAGTAAGGGAAAAGAAAGTCTCGACGAGTAACTTACATAATCCTGGAGTATGTCATCAAGCTTTATTCTACTGAACTGTATCTCCAGTATCATACCCTGGTTTCTGTGTAACATTTCTTAGATACTGTTCCTAACCTATATGTATACTTTTACATTGGGAGCTCTAAACTGCAATGTATGCCTTGTGAAATTTATTTCACTTTCCAATGCTTTCTTACATTATGATGGATTAAATTTTCTTACACTTATTTACTTGTGTGTGTGTGTGTGTGTGTGTGTGTGTATGTGCACATTCAACAACCAAGTGTAGAGTTTAAAATTCCAGGTGCTAATGTACCCCTTTCTTCATGCTGACTGAGAAATTGATGTTAGGTGGTTAGGATCAGAAGGTAGCTCATTTACACATTTTTTCATAACATCAATCCTCAGTGTTTAAAATAATAATGAAGTAGCCAGTGAGATGGTTCATTTCGTCAAGCTACTTGCTATTAGTTCTTATAGCTAGTGTTCAATTGCCTAGATCACATGATGGAAGAAGAGAATTGATTTCTCCAAGTTCATCTTGTTTTCCACAATATTGAAGTAGATAGAAAGTCTGTGCTCCCACGCCACATACATGCACCCCCACTTAAGATAATAAAAATAGCATAAAAGAGAGTAATCACAATGACATTTCTACACAGTCAAATTTCTTGGATTATTATCCATTCCACCTTCTATAACTACAAAATTATAAGCCTGCCTCTATCCATCCTCACTAGACTTAGAGTATCTGCAACATGAACACAAATCTTGTTGCTTTGCTGTCATGGAATCAATCCCTCAGTGTCAGCCCCTCAAAACTGCTTTTTTTTTTTTTCTCATTTGGTTACATTTTTGGATACATACAAGATGACCCATTCTTTATTTTCTTTTGTGTCTTACTTTCCTTCCTCATGTTTTTTTAATTGGATATTTTATGTTTTCATTTCAAATGTTATCTCTTTTTCCAGTTTCCCCTCCAGAAGACCCCATCCCATCTTTCCTCCCCTGCTTCAATGAGGTTGCTCCCTCATCCATCCACCCACTCCCACCTCACTGCTCTGGCATTCTCTTATACTAAGGAATCCAGCCTTCACTGGACCAAAGTCTTCTCACATTGATGGCAGGCAATGCCATCCTATGCTTCATATGCAGCTGGAGCCTTGGGCTCCTCCATGTGTACTCTTTGGTTGTTGATTTAGTCCTTGGGATATCTGGGGTGCCTGGTTGGTTGATATTGCTGTTCTTTCTATGGAGTTGCAAACCATTTCAGCTCCTTCAGACCTTTTTCTAACTCCTCCATTTTGGTCTCTGTGCTCAGTCCAATGGTTTGTTGTGAGCATCTGCCTTTTTCAGGCTCTGGCAGAGCCTCTCAGGAGACAGATATAACAGGCTCCTGTCATCAAGCAATTCTTGGCATCAGCAATAGTGACTGGGTTTGGTGTCTGTATATGGGATGGATCCCCAGGTGGGGCAGTCTCTGGATGGCCTTTTCTTCGGTCTATGTTCCACACTTTTCCCACATATTTCCTTTAGACAGGAGCCATACTGGTTTAAAAATTTGGAGATGAGTGGGTGGCTCTCTGACCTAGTAGGGGCCTTGCTTAACCTCTGGATATGGTTGCTACAGGTTCTCCCTCCCCTTTGTTGGGCTTTTCAGCTAATCTCATTCCTGTTGGGTCCTGAGAACCTCTTGCTTTCCTGGCATCTGAGACTTGCTGGTGGTTACCCTAGTTCCCAATCCATCATTGCTACACATCCCTGACCGCTGTATATTATCCATGTCTCCTCACATACCTTATCCCTTTTCCCTTTATTCCCCCTCTTCACTTCCTCCTAAGTCCCTCCCACCCTCTACCTCCCAGGAGTATGTTGTTATCCTTTCTAAGAAGGACTGAAGCATTCAAATTTTGGTCTTCCTTCTTCTTGGGCTTCATATGGTCTGTGAATTATATCTTGGGTTTTCTGAGCTTTGGGGCTAATATCCACTTACCAGTGAGTGCATTCCATGTGTGTTCATTTGTGACTGAGTTACCTCACTTGGGATGATACTTTCTAGTTCCATCCATTTGCCAAAGAATTTCATGAAGTCATTATTTTTAATAGCTGAGTAGTACTCTATTGTGCAAATATACCACATTTTCTGATTTCATTTCTCTGTTGAAGGACATCTGGGTTATTTCCAGCTTCTGGCTATCATATGCAAGGCTGCTATGAACATAGTGGAACATGTGTCCTTGTAATATGTTGGAGCATCTTTTGGGTATATGCCCAGGAGTGGTAAGGCTGAACTATTTCCAATTTTCTGAGGAACCACAAGACTGATTTCCAAAGTGGTTTTATTAGCTTGAATCCCACCAGCAATGAAAGACTGTTTTTCTTTCTCCACATCCTCATCTGCATCTGATGTCATCTGAGTTTTTGGCCTAAGTCATCCTGATTGGTATGAGGTTGAATCTCAGGGTTGTTTTGAATTGTATTTCCCAGATGACTAAGGATGTTGAACATTTCTGTAGGTGCTTCTTGGCCAATCGATATTTCTCAGTTGAGAATTTTGTTTAGCTCTGTACCCCTTTTTAAAATAGGGTTATTTGGCTCTCTGAAGTCCAACTTTCTGAATTCTTTGTATATATTGGATATTAGCCCTCTATTGAATGTAGGGTTGGTAAACATCTTTTCCCAATCTGTTGGTTGCCCGTTTGTCCTACTGACATTGTTCTTTACCTTACAGAAGCTTTGCAATTTTATGAAGTCCCATTTGTCAATTCTTGATCTTAGAGCATAAGTCATTGGTGTTCTGTTCAGAAAAATTTCTCCTGTGCCCACGTGTTTGAGGCTCTTCACCACTTTCTCTTCTATTAGTTTCAGTGTATCTGGATTTATGTTGAGGTCTTTGATCATGATGGATGATGTTTTTGATGTGTTCCAGTGATCAAGGTTCCCCCTTTTTTATTGAAAAGTGATTTTTTTCATGTAATATGTTCTTTACAATCACCAGTTCCTTCCCTCTCCCCTCCCATCTTGATCTACTCTCTTTCTGTCTTTCATTAGAAAACAAACAGGCTTCTAAGGGATAGTAAATTAATACATATAATAATATATATGTATAATACGATGAAACATTGGAATAGGGCAAAACAAACAGAAGGAAAAGAGACCAAGAAAAGGTGCAAGAAACAGAGATAGATTCAGAGACCTACTTGTTTACACATTCAGAAGTCCCATAAAAATACTGAATTGGAAGATAGAGACACAGAGGATTTGTAGAGTAAAAAGAGACATAAACAAACAAATAAATAAGATTAAAAAACGTATCATAAGACAAAGAACAACAATAAACAAACAAACACCTTCCAACAACCTGCAATGATATTGTTGAGTTTATATGCTGTTGATGATCTACCATTGGGCATGCAGCATACCCTTACGGGAAGTTTGTTTCCCCAATGAGACTCCTTAACTTTTCAAACTTCCCCAGAAGATCAATGAAGTACATGTAAATGTGAACACATACCATAGATTGATGTTGTGGAGCAGGAGCATCTTCACCTGTGATGTGTCTTCCTAGTTAGTCACTTCATGGTATAGAGGATGTCTAAGAATATAAGCACATTTCTGGGTGTGTCTGTGAGGACATTTTCAGAAATGACCAGGGTATGAGGTTTTTTGATCTAACCAAGGGTCAAATCCATTAGTGAATTAATATTTGAATAGATTGCTAAGAGTAGGAAGGTTGTAGATTATAGATACTTTAGAAAGATGGAGGTCACTGAGGATATGTCCATGGGTACTTTATTGTACTAGTCATATTTTATTACTTGCTGCTGTGTTTCCAGTGTGTTGCCAGGGAGCACATTTTACAAAGGTCTTAATGGATCAGCTCCTTTCTTCACTTACCTCTCAGACAATGTACTTATGGCTTTTTCTTCATAGATTTTACTACCTTTCAAATGGGGATTCACATCTGTGAGGTTCAAAGGCCATCTGAAATCTTGAAGCTGATAATCCTGATAGAATGATGGTACACACTGTGACCTGGCTTTCCATGTAGAAGGAAGCTACTTTGCACACTGTGATACACACAGATATTGAATCTCTTGATGTCACAAAAACGGTGCCTAGATGTGGGCTTAGTCATTAAATAAAGTGCAAAGCCAAAATATCAGGTTCAGGCTTATTGCATATGAAGGCTACAGGTGTTCTTTAAATCCAGATAGTCATCATGTGGCCATGGGAGGTAGGCTTGGAAAGGAAAATAGGTCTTTCTGGATATGGTTTCCACATCCTGCTGATGGCGCCAGGAAGCTCCAGGCAACATTGATAAAGTTAAGATAATATATAACCTTAAGAATGTAGCATTTTCCTTTCATTCCATTTTTTTTTCAATTTTTTTATTAGACATTTTTTTCATTTACATTTCAAATGCTATCCTGAAAGTCCCTTATGCCCTCCCCCCACCATGCTCCCCTACCCACCCACTCCAACTTCTTGGCAGTGGTGTTTCTCTGTACTGGGGCATATAAAGTTTACAAGACTAAGGGGCCTCTCTTACCAATGATGGACATCTTATGCTACATATGCAGCTAGAGACATGAGCTTTGGGAGTTCTGGTTAGTTCATATTGTTGTTCCACCTATAGAATTGCAGACCTCTTTAGCTCCTTAGGTACTTTCTCTAGCTCCTACTTTGGTGGTCCTCTGTTCAATCCACTAGATGACTATGAGCATTCACTTCTGTATTTACCAGGCACAGGCATAGCCTCAAAAAGACAGCTATATCAGGGACCTTTCAGGAAAATTTTGCTGGTATATGCAATAATATCTGAGTTTGGTAGCTGGTTATGAAATGGATCCCCAGGTGGGGCAGTCTCTGGATGGTCCATCCTTTCATGTAAGCTCCAAACTTTGTCTTTGTAACTCCTTCCATGGGTATTATGTGCTCTATTCTAAGGAGAAATGAAGTATTCATGTTTTGGTCTCCCTTCTTCTTGATTTTCTTGCATTTTGCAAATAATATCTTAGATATTCTAAGTTACTGGGCAAATATGCACTTATCAGTGAGTGCATATCAAGTGACCTCTTTTGTGATAATGTTACCTCACTCAGGATAATATCCTCCAGATACATCCATTTGCCTAAGAATTTCATAAATTCACTGTTTTTAACAGCTGAGTAGTACTCCATTGTGTAAATGTACCACATTTTCTGTATCCATTACTCTGTTGAGGGACATCTGGGTTCTTTCCAGATTCTTGGTATTTTAAATATGGCTGCTATGAACATAGTGGAGCATGTGTCCTCGTTACCAGTTGGAAAATCTTCTGGGTATATGCCGAGGAGAGGTATTGCTGGATCCTCTGGTAGTACTATGTCCAATTTTCTGAGGAACCACCAGGCTGGTTTCCAGAGTGGTTGTACCATCTTACAATCCCACCAGCACTGTTGTACCATCTGTGCCAGATGGTTGTACCATCTCCACATCCTCACCAGGATCTGCTCTCCCTGAATTTTTGATCTTAGCCATTCTGACTGGTGTGAGTTGGAATCTCAGGGCTGTTTTGATTTGCATTTCCCTGATGATTAAGGATGTTGAACTTTTTTTTTCAAGTGCTTCTCAGCTGTTTGGTATTCCTCATTTGAGAATTCTTTGTTTATCTCTGTACCCCATTTTAAAAATGTGTTATTTGAATTTCTATAGTCCAGCTTCTTGAGCTCTTTGTAAATTTTGGATACTAGTCCCCTATCAGATTTAGGATTGGTATAGATCCTTTTCCAATCTGTTGGAGGTACTTTTGTCTTATTGACAATGTTTTTTGCCTTAGAGAAGCTTTGCAATTTTATGACGTCCCATTTGTCGATTCTCAATCTTACAGCAGAAGCCATTGCTGTTCTGTTTAGGATATTTTTTCCCTGTGCCCATATCCTCGAGGCTTTTCCCCACTTTCTCCTCTATAAATTTCAGAGTGTCTGGTTTTATGTGGAGGTCTTTGATCCACTTAGACCTGAGCTTTGTACAAGGAGATAAGAATGGATCAATTCCCATTCTTCTGCATGATAACTGCCAGTTGTGCCAGCACCATTCGTTGAAAATGCTGTATTTTTCCCACTGGATAGTTTTAGCTCCTTTGTCAAAGATCAAATGACCATAGGTCTGTGGATTCATTTCTGGGTCTTCAATTCTATTCCATTGATCTACCTGTCTGTTACTGTACCAGAACCATGCAGTTTTTATCACAATTGCTCTGTAGTACAACTTGAGATCAGGCATGGTGATTCTACCAGAGGTTCTTTTATTGTTGAGAATAGTTTTTGCTGTCCTAGGTTTTTGGTTATACCAGATGAATTTGCAAACTGCCCTTTCTAACTCAGTGAAGAATTGAGTTGGGACTTTGATGGGGATTGCGTTGAATCTGTAGATTGCTTTTGGCAGGATAGCCATTTTGACTATATTAATCCTGCCAATCCATGAGCATAGGAGATCTTTCCATCTTCTGAGGTCTTCTTCAATTTCCTTCTTCAGAGTCTTGAAGTTCTTATCATACAGATCTTTCTCTTAGATTCACACCAAGGTATTTTATATTGTTTGTGACTATTGTGAAGGGTGTTGTTTCCCTAATTTCTTTCTCAGCCCGTTTATCCTTTGTGTAGAGAAAGGTCATTTATTTGTTTGAGGTAATTTTATATGCAGCTACTGCACTAAAGCTGTTTATCAGGTTTAGAAGTTCACTGGTGGAATTTTTAGGATCACCTATATATACTATCATATCATCTGCAAAGAGTGATATTTTGAGTTCTTCCTTTCCAATTTGAATTCTTTTGATTTCTATTTGTTGTGGAA
Organism: Mus minutoides; assembly: GCA_902729485.2. Lineage (NCBI taxonomy): Eukaryota > Metazoa > Chordata > Mammalia > Rodentia > Muridae > Mus > Mus minutoides. Next base: position 5,858 of record CACVCL010031582.1, on the reverse strand, counting down.
TTGCTCTGGCTAGGACTTCAAGTACTATATTGAATAGGTAGGGAGAAAGTGGGCAGCCTTGTCTAGTCCCTTATTTTAATGGGATTGTGTTGAGTTTCTGTCCATTTAGTTTGATGTTGGTTACTGGTTTGATGTAGATTGCTTTTATTATGTTTAGGTATGGGCCTTGAATTCCTGATCTTTCCAAGAATTTTATCATGAACGGGTTTTGGATTTTGTCAAATGCTTTCTCAGCATATAAGGAGATGATCATGTGGTTTTTGTCTTTGAGTTTGTGTATATAGTGTATTACGTTGATGAATTTCCATATATTAAACCATGCCTGCATCCCGGGGTGAAGTTTCCTTGGTCATGAGCGATGATCGTTTTGATGTATTCTTGGATTCAGTTTGCAAGGATTTTTTTTTTCTTTTTCTTTTTTTTTTTTTTTGGTTTTTTTTATTAGATATTTTCTTAATTTACATTTCAAATGCTATTCTGAAAGTCCCTTCTCCCCTCCCCCTCCCTGCTCCCCTGTCCACTCACTCACACTTCTTGGCCCTGGCGTTCCCCTGTATTGGGGCATATAAAGATTGCAGTACCAAGGGGCCTCTCTTCCCAATGATGACCGACTAGGCCATCTTCTGCTACATATGGGGCTAGAGACACGAGTTCTGGGGGTTCTGGTTAGTTCATATTGTTGATCCTCTTCTAGGGTTGCAGACCCCTTCAGCTCCTGGGGTTCTATCTTTAGCTTCTCCATTGTGGGCCCTGTGTTCCCTCTTAGATGATTATGAGCATCCCTTTCTGTACGAGACAGCTATATCAGGGTCCCTTAAGTAGGCACTAGCTGTCCTATGCCATAGTGTCTGAGTTTAATGACTGATTATGGGATGGATCCCCCGTGGTGGGGTAGTCTCTGTATGGTCCATCCTTTCATCTTAGCTCTAAACTTTGTCTCTGTAACTCCTTTCATGGGTATTTTGTTTCCTCTTCACAGGAGGAATGAAGTATCCACGAGCTGGTCTTCCTTCTTGATATTCTTGTGTTTTGCAAATTGTATCTTGGATATTCTAAGTTTCTGGGCTAATATCTATTTATCAGTGAGTGCATACCCAATGACTTCTTTTGTGATTGGGTTACCTCCCTAAGGATTATATCCTCCAGATACATCCATTTGCCCAAGAATTTCATAAATTCATTTTTTAAATAGCAGAATAGTACTCCATTGTGTAGATGTACCAGTTTCTGTATCCATTCCTCTGTTTAGGGACATCTGGGTTCTTTCCAGCTTCTGGCTAGTATAAATAAGGCTGCTATGAACTTAGTGGAACATGTGTCCTTTTTACCAGTTGGAACATCTTCTGGGTATATGCCCAGGAGAAGTATTGCTGGATCCTCTGGTAGTACTATGTCCAATTTTCTGAGATAACGCCAGACTGACTTCCAGAGTGGTTGTACAAGCTTGCATTCCCACCAGCAATGGAGGAGTGTTCCTTTTTCTCCACATCCTCGCCAGCATCTGTTGTCCCCTGAATTTTTGATCATAGCCATTATGACTGGTGTGAGGTGGAATCTCAGGGTTGTTTTGATTTGCATTTCCATGATGATTAAGGATGTTGAACATTTTTTCAGATGTTTCTCAGCCATTCGGGATTCCTCAGTTGAGAATTCTTCGTTTAGCTCTGTTCCCCATTTTTTAATGGGGTTATTCGTTTTTCTGGAGTCCAATTTCTTAGCTCTTTGTACATGTTGGATATTAATCCCCTATCAGATTTAGGATTGGTAAAAATCCTTTCCCAATATATCAGTGGCCTTTTTGTCTTACTGACTGTGTCTTTTGCCTTACAGAAGCTTTGTAATTTCATAAGGTCCCATTTGTCAATTCTTGATCTGACCACACAGGCCATTCCTGTTCTGTTTAGGAATCTTTCCCCTGTGCCCATATCTTCAAGGGTTTTCCCAACTTTCTCCTCTATAAATTTCAGTGTCTCTGTTTTTATGTGGAGGTCTTTGATCCACTTAGACTTAAGCTTTGTACAGGGGATAAGAATGGGTCAATTCACATTCTTCTACATGATAACCACCAGTTGTGCCAGCACCATTTGTTGAAAATGCTGTCCTTTTTCCACTGGATGGTTTTAGCTCCCTTGTCAAAGATCAAGTGACCATAGGTGTGTGGGTTCATTTCTGGGTCTTCAATTCTATTCCATTGATCTATCTGTCTGTTGCCATACCAGTACCATGCAGTTTTTATCACAATTGCTCTGTAGTACAGCTTAATGTCAGGCGTGGTGATTCCCCCAGAGGTACTTTTATTGTTGAGAATAGTTTTTGCTATCCTAGGTTTTTTATTATTCCAGATGAATTTGCAAACTGCCCTTTCTATCTCTGTGAAGAATTGAGTTGGGATTTTGATGGGGATTGCGTTGAATCTGTAGATTGCTTTTGGCAGGATAGCCATTTTGACTATATTAATCCTGCCAATCCATGAGCATGGGAGATCTTTCCATCTTCTGAGATCTTCTTCAATATCTTTCTTCAGAGACTTGAAGTTCTTGTCATACAGGTCTTTCACTTCCTTAGTTAGAGTCACACCAAGGTATTTTATAGTATTTGTGACTATTGTGAAGGGTGTTGTTTCCCTAATTTCTATCTCAACCCTCTTATCCTTTGTGTAGAGAAACGCCATTGATTTGTTTGAGTTAATTTTATAACCAGCTACTGCATTGAAGCTGTTTATCAGGTTTAAGAGTTCTTTGGTGGAATTTTTGGGGTCCTAAATATATACTATCATATCATCTGCAAACAGTGACATTTTAACTTCTTCTTTTCCAATTTTTATCCCCCTGATCTCCTTTTGTTGTCGAATTGCTCTGGCTAGTACTTCAAGTACTATATTGAATAGGAAGGGAGAAAGTGGGCAGCCTTGTCTAGTCCCTGATTTTAATGGGATTGCTTCCAGCTTCTCTCCATTCAGTTTGATGTTGGCTACTGGTTTGCTGTAGATTGCTTTTATTATGTTTAGGTATGGGCCTTGGATTCCTGATCTTTCCAAGACTTTTATCATGAAATGGTGTTGGATTTTGTCAAATGCTTTTTCAGCATCTAACGAGATGATCATGTGGTTTTTGTCCTTGAGTTTGTTTATATAGCAGATTATGTTGATGGACTCCCGTATATTAAACCATCCCTGCATTCCTGGAATGAAGCCTACTTGGTCATTATGGATGATCGTTTTGATGTGTTCTTGGATGCAGTTTGCGAGGATTTTATTGAGTATTTGTGCATCAATATTCATGAGGGAATTGGTCTGAAGTTCTCTTTCTTTGTTGGATCTTTGTGTGGTTTAGGTATCAGAGTAATTGTGGCTTCATAGAATGTATTGGGTAAAGTACCTTCTGTCTCTATTTCATGGAATAGTTTGAGGAGAGGTGGAATTAGGTCTTCTTTTAAGGTCTGATAGAACTCTGCACTAAACCCATCTGGTCCTGGGCTTTTTTTGGTTGGGAGACTATTGATGACTGCTTCTATTTCTTTAGGGGAAATGGGCCTGTTTAGATCGTTAATCTGATCCTGGCTTAACTTTGGTACCTGGTATCTGTCTAGGAAATTGTCCATTTCCTCCAGGTTTTCTAGCTTTGTTGAGTATAGCATTTTGTAGTAGGATTCGATGATGTTTTGGATTTCCTCAGATTCTGTTGTTATGTCTCCTTTTTCATTTCTGATTTTGTTAATTAAGATACTGTCCCTGTGCCCTCTAGTGAGTCTGGATAAGGGTTTATCTATCTTGTTGATTTTCTCAAAGAACCAGCTCCCTGATTGGTTAATTCTTTGAATTGTTCTTTTTGTTTCTACTTGGTTGATTTCTGCCCTGAGTTTGATTATTTCCTGCCTTCTACGCCTCTTGGGTGAGTTTGCTTCCTTTCATTCTAGAGTTTCTAGGTGTGCTGTCAAGTTACTAGTGTATGCTCTCTCTAGTTTCTTTTTTTTTTTTCAACTTTTATTAGATATTTTCTTCATTTACATTTCAAGTGTTATCCAGAAAGTTCCCTATATTCTCCCCCCTCCCGGCCCTGCTCCCCTACCCACAATCTCCCACCCCTTGGCCCCGGCGTTCCCCTGTATTGGGGCATATAAAGTCTGCATAACCAAGAGGCCTCTCTTCCCATTGATGGCCAACTAGGCCATCCTCTTCTATATATGCAGCTAGAGACACGAGCCAAGGGGTACTAGTTAGTTCATGGTTATTCTTCCACCTATAGGGTTGAAGACCCCTTCAGCTCCTTGGGTACTTTCTCTAGCTCCTTCTTCCTTGGGAACCCTGTGTTCCATCTAATAGCTGACCGTGAGCTTCCACCACCATGTTTGCCAGGCATTGGTATATTTTCCCCCGAGACCTCTATATCCGGGCCCTTTCAGCACCATCTTGCTGGCATATGCTATAGTGTCTATATTTGGTGACTGATTGTGGGATGGATCCCTGGCAGCCGCAGTCATTGGGTCCATCCTTTGGATTGAGCTGCACAAATGCTCCCTTTAAGTCTTTCAATGTGTGCTTTGTTCTTAATTCTAGGAAGGGGTGATGTGTCCACAATTTGATCCTCCTTCTTCTTGAGTATCATGTGTTTAGTAAATTGTATCTTGGGTAGTCTAGGTTTCTGGGCTAATATCCACATATCAGTGAGTACATGTTATGTGAGTTCTTTTGTGCATGGGTTACTTCACTTAGGATGATGGCCTCCAGTAGGTAGGTAAACGGATCCTTAAAGTATATAAATAACAAAAATTATCGACTCATCATGAGGTAACACATTTATATGGTTTAAAAAACATAGGTAAGGAGACAACTCCGACATCTGGGTTCTTTCCAGTTTCTGGCTATTATGAATAAGGCTGCTATGAACATAGTGGAGGCTGTGTCCTTGTTACCACATGGAGTATCTTCTGGATATATACCCAGTAGAGGTGTTGCAGGATCTTCTGGTAGTACTATGTCCAGTAGAGGTGTTGCAGGATCTTCTGGTAGTACTATGTCCAATTTTCTGAGGAACCGCCAGACTGATTTCCAGAGTGGTTGAACCACCTTGCATTCCCACCAACAATGGAGGAGTGTTCCCCTTTCTCCACATCCACGCCAGCATCTGTTGTCACCTGAATTTTTTATCTTAGCCATTCTTACTGGTGTGAGGTGGAATCTCAGGGTTGTTTTGATCTGCATTTCCCTGATGATTAAGGATGTTGAGCATTTTTTCATGTGCTTCTCAGCCATTCGGTATTCCTCAGTTGAGAGTTCTTTGTTTAACTCTGTGCCCCACTTTTTAATGGGGATATTTGATTTTCTGGTGTACACCTTCTTGAGTTCTTTATATATATTGGATATCAGTCCCCTATCTGATATAGGATTGGTAAAGATCCTGTTCCAGTCCATTGGTGGCCCTTTTGTCCTGTTGACAATATCTTTTATCTTACAGAAGCTTTGCAACTTTATGAGGTCCCATTTGTCAATTCTTGATCTTACAGCACAAGCCTTTGCTCTTTTGTTCAGGAATTTTTCCCCAGTGCCCATATCATCGAGGCATTTCCCCACTTTCTCCTCTATAAGTTTCAGTGTCTCTGGTTTTATGTGGAGGTCCTTCAACCACTTAGACTTGACCTTTGTACAAGGAGATAAGAATGAATCAATTCCCAGTCTTCTACATGATAACTGCCAGTTGTGCCAGCACCATTTGTTGAAAAGGCTGTCTTTTTTCCACTGGATAGTTTTAGCTCCCTTGTCAAAGATCAGGTGACCATAGGTGTGTGGATTCATTTCTGGGTCTTCGATCCTATTCCATTGATCTACCTGTCTGTTGCTGTACCAGTACCATGCAGTTTTT